>JAJIBD010003862.1:0-179622 GCA_021461705.1 Cryptotis parvus | reverse complement strand
TTGCTGCAAACTGGTTGAAACTGGAAGATAAGTTGAGTGAAGTAAACCAGAAGAAAAAATGATTTGTAATACACTCACTTAGAAGTTATCATGTATATCCCTTTGCCTACATTCAATGCTCTGTTCCAGCTGGTATTATCATTTCTGACAATTATTAGCACACTGGTCCCTTCTCTGTTTTATCTAACTTCTAACTCCCACACACACTCGTGGTTGATTCAAAAACCTAATCATGAACAGTTCTGTAATTGTATATCTCACAATGATATAATAAAATTTTAAAAATAAATAAATAAAAAGGGTTTGCTCTCATGAGCGGGGGAGAGACCATGCTGTCCGGACTCGAGGTGGAGTTTTGGGCCCTGCCCTTTTCCTCCACCACCATGCCAGTTGCCCCAGAAGAGAGAGACCCGCCCATGCTAGAGCCACATGTCCCTTTGGCTCGCGGCAGCAAAGCGCCCGCGGCAGTATTTTTATAGGATACTGAATTTTGCATAAGGTTCTTCCCAATTACTTTCACATTTATACATAGTAAACAGTTATAGACATGTTTTAACTGATACCAGTAAGCCTGGCAAGAAGCCAGAGCAAACCACACATCATGCAGTTAGTCATTCTCAACATCCAGACTCCATAGTCCCTCAGAGCTCCATCCAAGAGAAAACCTGATCTTCCCCTTTAAGTTTCATCAGTAAATGCTCAGGTTGAGAGCCTTCTACTGAGACTATACCACCTTCACGGTAAAGCCTGGCAAGCTACCGTGTTTTTATTTACTTTTTATGCCAAAGACTAGTAGCTATTATGGACCTCAGTTCCATAACCTGAAGAATGGTTTCGGGCTCCTCCCTGTCCCTGTGGATGCCCTTGGGTTGCACTTGCTTGTGACAGGACTAATGGAGATGTTACTAGTGCCCACTCGAGCAAATCGATGAACAATGGGAAGGCAGTGATACGGTGAAATAAAAAGTAAGATGGAGGAAAAAAGAAACAAGACTAACAGAGGATGATCTCACTTACCTGTGGTACATAGAATACTGGATGAGGAAATGCATTGAATTAAAAGGGGAGATACATAGATAATCCTGACCCCAGTGCTTGCAAAGAAGTTCAGACAAGAAAAGAAATCAAGCGGGGTGGGGGGAGAAGAGAATGGAAGGTAACAGGTGAACAAGTCGGGCTTCAGTTATACAGGTCACATAGGTTAGTGAGGTGAGTGGTATAGCAACATATCCTAAACATAGACTTAATAACACTGAAAATATATTATCTAAGCTGCAGCCACTGAAACTTTGCAATGTGCCTGTCACGTGCACAGGAGGGGACTGGGGCAGGGATCGGGACTGGGCAGGGAATGTGGGAACACTGGCGGAAGGAAGTTCACACCAACTTTGTAAATCACAGTTTTTGAATTGAATAAAAAAAAGCACAAAAAACCATAAATTTTATTTCATTTTTACAGGAAATACTGTTCATGTATAAATTAAGCATTAAAGCATTTAAGAAAGTTGAGATCCCAACACCAGTCCCTTCATCAGTGCTAGAATATTATATGACTAAAACCTAAAAATGAAAAACTTTGTAACTGTGTATTTGTGATTCAATTAAAAAAAAGAAAGAAAAGAAAAGTTGAGAATCACAATATTTTCAGATTCAAGGATTTAGAAAATGTGGGGGTATTTTTAAATATCTGGAAAGTATTTTTATTGGATCTTTTTATGTATAAAAGGCACTGATTTATGGTTGAGTTTTAAGGCATACAATATTTTAGCAGCAGTCCCACCTGAGTGTTAACTTACCTCCACAGTGTCACCAAGTTTCTTCCCATTATCCACCTCTACTCTCATCCTGTCTCCCAGGAAACTCAGATAAGAAGACTGTTCCTTTGTGCCTAATGATCCAATTGCACATACCGTAAAATAAAATCTGACTTACCCATCTAGGAAAGTGATCTTACTGTCTTTTGTGAGAATTACTCACTCCTGTCAAGCTCATGCTCCAAATTTAGTAGTCAAAGATGCTTTTTCCCAATTTCAAATCCTTATGCTCTCCAGAGCGTGGTGGAAGTTGAGTTTTGCATTCAGACAGTGATTTATTCCCCAAAGTTAAAAAAATTTTACTTGACCTCGACAGCATATTTTTTGCCTCACATAAAGTTGGATATTTTTTTACAGTGTAAAAAGGAAAATTGCTCTTAGAACTACTTTTAAACTGCTTATTAAATAGATTCTAAAGTAGAACTTGTAGAAGACAATTCTCAATGGATTACTAACAATCCTGTTCTGCTTGTGAAATTTATCACTGGCAACCCTATACCACAGACTATCTTTTCAAGGATGTTTGCATAGAAAGTAGTTTTGGAATAGGGACTCTCCTTGAAGCAAGTAGAGGTCAAATTTGCTACTCAGAATTATAAAATAATGTCTTCCTTTGGAAAAAAAACAACCATGAATTTTGTCTAATATAAAGGGTTCAGATTCACTATGTTTTATATTCCTTTCCTGAAAGATAAACTGCTGCTGTGCAAATATTCACCTCATCTTTTGCCTCTGAGGTTCATGAGAGGAAGGAGAACTGATCCAATTATGTCTATACTCACCTGCTGTTAATATTAATGTCTTTTGTAAAGGGCCAGGGCAATAGTTGTAGCAGGTAGGGCACTTACGTTGCACAGAATTGATTTGGGTTAAATCCCTGACACTGCTTACGCTCCCTGAGCCCTGTGAGGAGTGATTACTGGCCACAAAGTCAGTAAGCTCTAAGCACCTCCAGGCATGGTCAAAATATAACAACAACAACAATAATATAACATTTTTTTTCTTCTGGCCCAGCAGTTTTAAATCCTCTGTTATTTTTAATATTTGTAAAAGTTATTTCTCCAAGCAAAAGACCACATCTGCATTGATGGCTATACTGGTAACAGCAAGCCAATAATTACATAGCTAACTTAAATAAATTTCCTTTGAAATAAAAGAACTTAATTTTATTTATTTTGCATAAATAAATACATGCCACTGTATCACTGTTTCACTGTCTTCCCGTTCATCATCAGTTTGCTCGAGCAGGCACCAGTAACATCTCCATATGTCCTGTCTCATGCTAGTAGAGCCAAAGGGCATCTGCTTGCTCCAGGAACATAAAAGAGCCTCAAACCATTTCATCAGTTCATGGGAATGAGGTCTATAATTGTTACTGGTATTTGACATATCAAATACGACATGGGTAGCTTGCCAGGCTCTGCCATGCGGGTGGCATACTCTTGTAGTCACCTCTAAATCCAGCATTTATTGATGAACCGCGTGGCTGCAAGTGGCAGCGAGAGCCGGGCTGTGATAGGCTCTTCTGCTGGGTGGAGTTCTGATGAGAGGGAAGTCCAGATGTGAAAAATGGTAGTCCTCATGGAGTGGGTGGGCCATCTGGCTTGTTGTGAGGCTCTGCTGGGGTGGCAGGCCAGGGCTAGAACCCCGCCATCCCTCCCGGATGCCTTGTGAGTGGCTGGGCACAGGGAGAGGCCGGTAGCAGCTTGGCCCCATGTCTGTGAGTCAAATACATATGTCATAGATGAATATATACACCCCCCAAATAATTTTTAAGAGGAAGGAATTTCTGGAAGATGTAAGTTAATTAATTGCAATCCTTTTCCTCTAGCCAAGTGTTTCTCAAATTTTCTCTAACCATAGTTCCTTCCCTACCTTGTTTCCTGCTTCTCCTATAAGATGGCTCCCTAGTCATATGTCATAGTACCTCTCTTGTTAATTAACAAGATTTTTAAGATTTTCAGCTTGAAGTGTCTTGGCAAGCCTGGATGGTCTATTCCATATCAATCTCAAAAGATATATGTCTTCATTACCAATTTGAAACTAAATTAATTAGATTGAAAGTATTAGCATGTCATCTATAAATATCCTCTTTCAAAATATGGCATCCCATCATCAAAGATTTATCTACGATGTGCCCAGTGCACATAGATTTTAAAAAAAAAACAAAGGAAAAACACAACCCAGTGATGTCAAGCTTAAGAAGAAAAGAAGTAGTTGACTCCTAAAAGATGAGCGAGCCCTCTGGTCATGACTGAGAACAATTAATTTTAGGAACAATGGTTTCTTGTCATCGGCTGCAAAATATAAAATATTGTGATGAGAATATTTATCAAGCAGCAGCTTTATTGAGATTTCCCTTTTTCAAAGAGTACCAAGTTATTTTAACTTCACTAAAAATCACTATCACTATCTTCCCATTCATCATCTATTTGCTAGAGCAGGCACCAGTAATATCTCCATATGTCCTGTCTCATGCTAGTAGAACCCAAAGGCATCCGCTTGCTCCAGGAGCATAAAGAACCTCAAACCATTATATTAGGTCATGGGAATGACCTAATATAAATGTTACTGGTATTTGGCATATCAAATGCGACCACGAGCAGCTTGCCAGGCTTGCCATGCAGGTGGCATACTCTTGTAGTCACCTCTAAATAAAGCATTTATTGATGAACCACGCTGGCCCTAGCGGCCACGTGAGCGGGCTGTGATAGTCTGGTCTGCTGGGTGGAGTTGTGACGAGAGGGAAGTCCGGATGTGGAAAATGGCAGCCCCATGTAGTAGAGGGGTGTAGGGTGGGTCATCTGGCTTGTTGTGAGGCTCTGCTGGGGCGAGAACCCACCATGCCTCCCAGGCGCCTCATGAGCGGCTGGGCACAGGGAGAGAAAGTAGGAGCTCTGCCCCATGTCTGAGAGTCTCTGGTTCAGCATACCTCGGCTGGATTGAAAAAAAAAACTGCTGCAGAGTGGGTGTGGATGATCCGGGCTGTGATAGTCTGTTCTGCGGGGTGGAGTTTTGAAGAAAGGGAAGCCCGGATGTGGAAAATGGCGACCCCCATGGAGTAGGGGGTGTCGTCTGGCTTGTTGTGAGGCTCTGCTGGGGTAGCAGGCCAGGGCTAGAACCCGCCATGCCTCCCGGGCGCCTCATGAGCGGCTGGGCACAGGAGAGCAAGTAGCAGCTCTGCTCCATGTCTGAGAGTCATTTAACTTAACTCAGTGAAATAAAACTATCAGATCTATAGTATACATCATAACACTTTAATTGTATCTTCATATCCTTTTAAATTCCATAATATCATTATAGTATAAAAAAGAAATTGTTATATGGAAAACATGTTTAGTTGTTCCCATATTGCATCAAATATAATCTTTAGGCTTAGAAGGACATAAATTAGTTTATTCTTCTCTGGCATTCAAAGTATTTTTAATTCAAAGACTTGAATCTTCAGGGAACTGGATGACATTTGTAGGTCTCTAGTGCTACATATTAGAGGCTCAACTGTTCACACTTTTCTTCTAAACCAGATATAACTTGCTTCTCATTAAAATGTAGAATGCCAGAATTCTTGAGAATATCTGAGTGAAAGATGAGTCAAGGTGTTTTCTTAAAATACAATTATCCAAAGCAATTAAAATATGCTCATCTCACTTTTGAATAGAGAAAAGATGATAGATAATTATATAACATAAAGCTTGGAAATGGCATGAGGTAATAAGAATAATGATTTCTTTTTAGTACAATTGGTGAGTGGAAACTTACTTGATCACTTGACATCCCGTTATTCATCTATTTGCTCAAGTGGGCATCAGTAACACTTCCATTTGACCCTATAACGTGCCAGTGTAGCCCAATGGCATCTGCTTGCTTCAGGAATACCAAGAGTCTTAAACTGTTTGTTAAGTCTGACTTTCTTGAAGGTGGACGGTCACGTGATCTTTTGATGTCCCATGGGATCCAGTCAGTAACGGCTCTAGTACAGTGGTCATCTCCAAATCACATTACATGTCCAGCCCATGTGATTTTTGACACCTTGGCAAAAGAGACAGCGTCCCTGACTCTTGATCGTCAATGGAGGTCAGAACTCTGGATTCCTTCTCTCACTTGGGTGAGGTGTGATATTCCAAGCATAGCTCTTTCAATTCCTTTTAGGGAGATCTGAATAGCACTCTCAACCGGCTTTTTAGGGCCCAGGTCTCTGAGGCATATGTTAATACAGGAGAAAGGTGGAGTCAAAGAGACTCATATATTTTACCCACCTCTGTCAAATAGCCCGGCAAACTACTGAGAGTATCCACCCACACAGCAGAGCCTGGCAAACTGTCTGATGTGTATTCAGTATGCCAAAACCAGCAACAACAATGTTTATTTCCCAAACCCTAATACAGCAGTACTAAGAAGGACGAACAAGGAGTGGCTGATAAAATCTCAGGGCCAAACTAGGCTGCCAAAATGAAGAAGGAAGAGTCTGGAGATTAGTTTTAACAAAGAGTTTATTTATTTATTTATTTATTTATTCTTACTTAGATATTTTATTTATCTATTTATTTACTTATTTATTTATGCTTTTTGGGTCACACAGGCTCAGGGGTTACTGCTGCCTCTACACTCAGGAATTACTACTGGTGGTGCTCAGGGATCAAACCCAGGTCAGTTGCATGCAAGGTGAACACCTTACCCACTGTGCTATCACTCCAGCCAAAACAAATATTTTTTAAAATTACATTTAGATAATATTTTTTGGAAAAATAAGCCAACTTTTCCATGTCTGTCTATTAAGATACTATTTTTCTGTTCTTCCATATTGCCACTTATTCATAAAAGGGTGTTAAGAGAACCTGCAGTGATCCTTGGCCTCATGGGTACTGTCAAAATAACACTATGTAATGGCAATTAGTTAATGTGTGGAAAGTGATTTGAAAAAAAGAAAAGTGATACCAAAAATTAAGTAAGTAATGCTAGTAAGTGCACTTAGGTAACATAGAGCAAGGCCACGCTATCATTTGCTAACAGAGAAAAACTGTAGAAGGGTAGAAATTGGGCCATTTGTATAATGAGAAACAGAATTCTGATCAGTCTCTTATATTTTTTTGGGTCACGTGACTTGGGGAAACCACCCTACCTTGGACTTAGTTTGATGTTCTTTTATTTTCAGGTGCTTTGAAACTCGACTCCTATTCTAAGACCACTACAAGCTTTCTTTATATTGTTTTATTCAAAAAGGAACAATAAGAAAGAATATCTGTTCCACTTTTAAAATCAAATTGCATGTAATTTAGCATAGTTAGACACATTTAAAAAAAAGAATGTGATCAACTTAATGGTTTCAAACTGGGACTAGTTCTCTGTTAATGTTTAATGTTTAATGGGTTTTACTTTTCCTCTATGGAATAAGATGTCCTGCAGGAAAAATTCTCTTTCTTCAATCCTAGGTCATCAGCTCTCAGCTGACATCAGCTGCTTTAAATACAGTGAATAAACTGGCAGAAAACACAGCCTGTTCTGGCTAGCTCAGCTGTACATCATCTTTTTTGTCTAGAGCACTGATTTACATGCAGAAACAGGAAAACCTCACACGCTGAGTCTGGCTTCCTCTTCAATGCACAGTGTTCTGATCAATTACGAAGTCTCCCTAAGGAAAAACAACCTGGTGTTTGGATTCTAAATTTTTCTGGCACTCCATTAATTAGTGCAGCAATTACTGATTTTGTTACCAGTTCAAGATGTTTTGTACCTTCTCCTAGCCAAGGTCAAACAAAGGGCGCTGCAGGGGGTGTGGGTGGAGGCGGCATGGGAAAGGATGTCTTTCAACATAATAAAGAAATCAGGACTCTTTTTCTGTGTGTGTGTGTGTGTGTGTGTGTGTGTGTTGGCAGTTCACTGCTCTTTCAATAGTTGGCTACACTTTCATTCTACAAGTTTCCAAGGTTTCCTATCATCTATAGGAAAAGGCAATTATCCGGGACAAACAGAAAAAAAAGAGAAGAAAAAATTCTCCGAGATTTAGAACATTGATGTCTTGCTGTTATTACCAAAAATCTTTATACAGGCTGTGCAGAATGCAATTATTTTTCCATTAAAATGTGACATTGAACCACTCAGACAAGATGAAAACATTTCCTCCTTCAATGGTCTAAACAAGTATTCGAACATTGTCTGAAAGTAGTAAGCTAATACTCCATGTCTGACACTTTTTTCCCTTGACATTTCAGTTTTGTAGATAATTTGCCCTTAACTTCAGCGAAATAACATTACCATACTTGTTTATGTATTTCCTTTTTCCCTCTACTGTATATTCCCTTGTCGCACTGAGAAGGAAATCAGCCAAAAATAATCCTTAAGAAATGTTAAGTATTTAAATTTATGTTGCTAGGGTAAAAGAGTATCAAAGAAAAACAGACCGACCGAGGCAGCTTGCTCCTGATAGTGTCTGGAAGATCTGGGAGCATAATCACTCCCCAGCCCACTGTGCCATGTTTGACTCTAACATGTCTTCCTTCTTCCCCCAAGCATCAGTATTTCAACATTTCTCGCCACACCTTTTGAAATAATGTTATGACAAACAAACAAACAAAAAAGCATACTTACATGTTTAACCTCTATTTCTAAGTCTCTTAACAGATCCTCAATACAAAGCTGACTGAAGTTCATGCTCCTTTCAGAGGTTCGCTCATTTGTGGGATACAAAGAAACAAAACAGGGAATAACCCATATTGAATATGGCCTTGGGTTACATGACTGTGATTACTAAACAGTGAGGTAAAGGGAAGAGCAGTAGGCTGGCAGACAGGAGGTCCCAAGGCAATGAAGTTTTGCCCTAAGGCTGTCTATCCTCACCTGTTTGCAAACCACCCAACCAAGACATGATAAGACCATCAACAATAGGCCCTGAGGAAGCTGGATCACTCTTCTCCGCTCATCCCCTAACTCCACTAACCTGCTAGACCCAGCCCGCAGAAGATTCCAGAACATTCCAGCCCAAGAAGATAAAAACCCTCTTTGGAAATCAGTCGCTCTCCCTCCACCTTTGTAGGAGCCCATTTTCTCCCTTGAGCTTGTTACTCTCACTTTCCCTCTTCCTTCCCTGTCCTAAAACCTCCATAATAAAAACCTGCTTTTCTTCCACTGCTTCTTTACTCCTGAAAATTCTTTTTCTGAGAGGAACACAGAAGCCTGAGGAAACCCTGGGTAGGACCTAGGACTGACTTTCCTTTCCTGCAATAGCACTTCCTCGCTCCAGCCTGAGTCCATGGCTCCCCAAGAAATTTTGGGTGGTGGAGATCAACTCCCGAGCCAGATATCAATCAGACATCAGGTGTGGCTTGACAGCCACCTACTGGGGAAGGTGAGTCTCAGGACCATCCCATGCAGGGGCTCATCACAGACTTTATTGTCCTTAACCTGTCCAACAGGTCCCAGGCGGCAAAGATGGCTGGGGAGAAAGCAACCATCTTTCTCTCCTTCCCGCCTCAAATAAGCCACACTTGGGGCCCACCTGTGTTGTAGGCAGGCAGGTAGGGGGTGCCACATGGCAATAAAAATTCCTGAAGAAGAAGAAATCCAGAGCCACACCTGATTGAAAACCTGAAACCAGACTCGATAAGACCACTATCAACAATAGACCCTGGGGAAAGGAAAGGCCAAAGGGAATATGTGAAGCCCATAGGCCACTGGCCCTTCTAAAGGCTCTAGATAGTTAACTCTCCTAAGGAAAATAAATCAGCCTTCCAGGCCCAGGACCATAGAAGACTCCAAAGCATTCCAGTCAAAGAAGACCATTCCCAAAGTCTACTCCCCTTGACAATGGCCCTAGCAACCTAGGTTGAAGCCCAATATGGGAGTAACTTGGGGAGAAATCTATAAAAGCCGTCCTGACCAAAGGACAGCACGCACATGCTGCATGGACACACACGCTGCCTGGGCCCATGTGGTCGAACACATGTGGTGCCTGAGCATGTGTGTTGCCCGCATCTCCCCTCTTGAGATGTGTACTCTCTCTCTTACTCGCTCTCTGTCTTTGGGTAGCCTGCGTTCTCCCTTGAGTGTGTTACTCTCTCTCCCCTCCCCCTCTCCTAAAACCTCCTAAAAAGGTCTGTAAAACTTCACTGCTCTTTGACTCCTGAAAATTCTTTTTCTGCGAGGAAGACAAGAACCCTGAGGCAACCCTGGGTTGCCTAGGGACTGACTTTCCTTTCCTGCTAAGAGCCATTCCTCGCTCCAGCCTGAGTTCGTGGCTCCCCGAGAAATCTCGGGTGGTGGGGATCAACTCCCGTGCCTAGAGCTCAAGCGGACGTCAGGTGTGGCTTGACGGTCACCTCGTGGGACTGGTGGGGCTCAGGCCCACGCCATGCAGGCACTCATCCAGACCTTATCAGTCCTTAGCCTGCCCAGCGGGTCCCAGGCGGCAGAGAAGGCATCTCTCTCCCCTTCCGGCCTCACATAAGCCACCGGTGAGGCCCACCTGCACCACCTGCATCATAAGGACACTGGTGGATGGTCTTTGGGCTCTCTGAAGGGAGGAATGTAGGAACTTTGCAAATAAAAACTGTAAATTTTAACTCTTTTGTAACCATGTCACCTCAATTAAAAGTTTAAATAAATGATTTTTTTAAAAAACTTGAAATGAGATACCATCTTAAATAAGTTTTTTCCTTTGTATACACTTCCCTTTAGCTCTTCTGTTTTTGAGTTATCTTCTATTAGTGAAGTTTTCTTAACATCATTTTATATAGTTTACCTCTATGTTATTTGTAAATGTATTTTTTATTACTTCAACATCTTTCCTTTAACACATTTAAATGTCTGTTTTTAAATATTTATAAATGTTTAGCAAGATTTCCTTAAATTTCCTTTTCTTCTGAAATATTTTTCAATATGATTTATCCAACGCTTAGTCTGTTCAGTCTACTATAACTGAATCCAAAGATTGGGTGGGTTGATTAAACATTTACTTCTCATAGTTCTGACACTTGGAAGTCCAAACTCATTGCACTCATGGATTCCAAGTCTGGTAAGAGCATGTTTCCTGCTTTATGGCTATTTTACACTGTATCTTCTCCAAGGCAAGGTCTCTGGGTTTCCTTTCATAGAGGAACTAATCCCTTTCATGAAGGCTCTGCTATCCAAGTTGAACTAAGAACTAATTAGCACCCCATTACCCACCCACACCCAAGTAAAAGCACCATTACCTATGACCATTATATTAGTGAGGAATTAGAAATTCAACAGATATTCTATCTGCAACATTCTTTCCCTGCCCATATCTTATGTTGTCTTACACATAATATTATTTCTATAGTCCCAAAAAGTCTTAACTCACTTCAACTATAACTTTTAAGACTCAGATCATAATCTTAATGAGGTAAATTTCTCTTTTAAGCTGTTATCCTCATTCCAAATGGGAGAAAGAAGAAGAAGACAATGCTTAAAAATACCAAATAAATATAAAAACCTAAGTGAAAATACTACATCAAACATTAGTTGGGGACAAATATTCTCCTTGGTTAGATTTTTAGTTTATACACCTATTGGTACAGTACTGTCACAACCATGCCTAGCTAGTTGCCCTACTATGGAAGTGATCCCAACCATGGCACAATTCCCAAAAGTGACCATACTTATTTTATGGTTCTGCTAGATGCGTCTAGAACAAGAGCTCTTCAGACACTTGGTCAAGGACTGATCTTCCTGAGCCAGAGTGGTAAACCCACAAGTTAAAGCTACTCTACAATATCTATAAAGGTGAAGGAACTTGAATACATAGAAATGTAACTTATGATATTGATATATGTCAGTTTTCAGCTGTGTGGCTGACTAACTGGCAGTATCAGATACAAATCGAGCCCAGAGATTCTAAATTGTTCCTTTATTATTCCTTCTAATTGTCTCCCTTGTTGCAGGACGCCTAAAAGCCTAAAAGCCTAAAAGCCTCCGTATCTGCCCTGGATTGCCTCCTGCAGATCACTTTGTAGATAGGGAGGTAGTTTAAATGCGGCAGTTTATCTGACCATGTATTCTGTACTGGCTGGTATAAATATTCTCTCATGCTACCACAATCATCATGGGACTAGCTAGATCTTACCAGTATATTTGCCTGGCCACGTTGGATCTCTTAAGTAATTAGACCAGAGAGAAATGCTGTTTGCCTCCAAGCAAGCAAGCATGGCTGCCTGATAACTCAAATGCAGCTAAACTACAAAATTACTGTGAAGTAGAGGAGACTCTTGTGAAGGCTTGGAGAAATACTTAACTGCCAGACTATACTGATTAGTTTAGTCTTTGGTACAGAGGCATGCCATCTCAGAAACCCCCTTCTCTACCCTATAAAGGCATTTCCAGGCAGATCTTGGCTCAAAACATTAGCATATAAAAGGGCCTAGGTGAGGTGCTGGGAGAAATTACCTGAGGGCATTTCACCCTCCCTGCTTCCCATAATAGTGGGAGGTCTGAGTTGCAGGGTTATAAAAACTAGGCTGCTTCCTCTCTTGCTCTCTCTTTTTGGGCTCTCTTTTGGGGCTCACACTCTTCTTGGGAGTCTTGTCTTTGTCTCCTCTCTACAGGGCCTTAACACGTGGTGGTCACCATCTTGGCCTACACATGGCTGGGATTTTAGCCTGGAATCCTAAGCACCGGGTTTTCCTATTGTTGATTTGTATGCCTGAACCTGTGATAAGTAAAGCATTTTAAGACCTGTGCTGGACTCCTGAGTTTTCATCCATTCCTTGCCGGCTTCCGAGGTAGAAGGGAACTTCGCTTCCCGGCACTGTCGGGGACCCGCGGCATCCCCGACATCTCTTCACTTCACCTTATCCCAAGAATCTCTCTTTCTCTCCCAGCAGTTTCTCAAGCAGGCAGGCTCATTGGAATTCTCCTAGCAAGCTGTTCAGAAGACCCCCACTCTCTCTTTCTCTTTCTTTTTTTGTTAAAGACCTATCTCCTCTTTAACTCTTTCTCCAAGAACTTTCAAGACTCCAAACTATCTACAAACACTGCCCTTGGGCATGTCTTAGCTCTCTCCTTCCCTAACTTCCCTGCCAGATTGAGAACCCAATCTCAAATGACTATATTAACTGTTTTCCCAACTGCAATATATCCTCATAATTAGGATATTAGCTTATCCCTTTAACTCTTAAAGGGGAGTCCTAACATATCTCCCTTCACTTGTATCACTTGTATCACTTCTCTTCCCGTTGTTCATCGATTTGCTTGAGCAGACACCAGTAGCATCTCCATACGTTCTGTCACATGCTAGTGTAGCCCAAGGGCATCTGCTCAACCAGGAACACAAAGAGCCTCAAATTACTCATCAGGTCATGGGAATGAGGTCTATAATTGTTACTGGTACTTGGCATATCAAATATGACACAGGTAGCTTGCCAGGCTCTGCCATGCAGGTGGGATACTCTTGTAGTCACCTCTAATCTAGGGCATTTATTGATGAACTGCATGACTGCAAAGCAACCACGCAAGCTGGGCTGTGATCAGCTCTTTTGCTGGGCAAGCACTGATGAGAGAGGAGTTCGGATGTGGGAAATAATGGCCCTCGTGGTGTGTGTGTGGCGGTTTCCAAGTTTCTCTAGCTTCTTGCGAGGCTCTGCTCGGGTGGCAGACCAGGGCGAGAACCCACCTTGCCTCCCAGGTGCCTCGTCATCAGCTGGGCACAGGGAGAGCTGGTAGCAGCTTTGCCCCAGGTATGTGAGTCTCTGGATCAGCATACCTGGGCTGGGCTTCAAAAAGACTGCTGCAGGGTGGGTCTCAATGAGCCGGGCTTGTGATCAGCTCTTCTGCTGGGTGGAGCTCTGATGAGAGGGAAGTCCGGATGTGTAAAATGGCGACCCTCATGGTGTGGGGGTCCTCTAGCTTCTTGTGAGGCTCTGCTGGTGTGGCAGGCCAAGGCTAGAACCGCCTTCCCTCCCAGGCTGGTTCTGTGTTTAATTTTTTATATGTATAGAAATACAGATAGAGGGACATCTTGTTACATAACCTAAACTACATACCTCAAGCCTCAAAACTATTTTTTCTTTATCTCAATAGAGCCATTAAGCATATGCATGCCTTGGAATCATCATAGAATTTGTTCTATGACTTAGGGTCCTTTACACAGCTGAAAACTGACACATATATAAAATACATGATATATATAAAATATATTATATATAATGTATGTATTTAATATAAAATATTATATATATATAACAACAACCTCAGGGGAAAACAAGAAGTGAGAGGACATAAAACTTTGAAAACTAGAACAATAAAAATGTTTAAATTTAATGTATACTATAGATTAATATATGCAAGATCTGCAGAAAATTTCAAGCAGAAAAACATTTCCAACACACATATATACATTCCTTGAAAACTAAGGTATATCAGAATTGAATTGCTTAAAAACAGTGAGGAGGAGGAAGAAATCCTATAAAATTCTGTTTGCTATAGTGGACACTCAAAGAGAATAAAAAAGCATAACCCACATAAGATTATTGTTTTGATTTTCAACTTCTTATAAATGCAATTTGCTTTAAGTTTTCCAAGTTTCCTTCTGGGTTGAGAGTATTATAGCAGCCAGGACTAAACTTCTGATGTGCACAAGAATCTATAGGATTGGTTCATAGATTTTGCATATTTTTAAGGATCTAGTTGCAATGCAAAACTCCAGAACCATGCAAAGAGTGCAAGGAAGAGTCCATTTGAATAAAGGATAAAAGAGGCAAAACAGGGAGACTGGAATGTAAGGAAAGTTTCTGTAGCATCACTGGTGGGAAATATTTCTATGGTTACAGGATATGGAGTCTTTCAGAATAAATTGTCCAATAGAGATAGTGAACATTGAGAAGATCATCTGGGAAGAATCTAAGCATTGATCCCAATAGGGCATCTTTGATATAAAAAGACTATTTTGCACCTGGGAAATGTTTTTTGCAAGATGTTTCAAAATGGCTCAACATCCATTTTTAGGCCTTAAGAACTGAAGTCATATTTTTTAATAAAGGTTGCTTATTTCTTTCCTCACGTCATTTTCACTTTCTTATGATCAAAGTCATGCTGGTCGCATTTTTTCTTCTTTGCCCATCAACCATGCTGAACAGAACTTCAATCAAATCTTTCCCAAATGTTATTTAGCACAACTTTGTACAAGTCTGTTAAAGAACTCAATGTGCCAATGTTATTATTTTTATCAAATTTGAACTTAAACTATATACCAAGCTCTTCCAACATATCTTCCTGTGAAACTTATTATTATATTATTATCATCACTAATATTTTGTTTTGGGAGACACCCAGGTATGTTCAAGGCTTACTCCTGGCTCTGTGCTTAGAGTTCATTCCTTCTGGGGCTCAGGGAACTATTTGTGGTGCCATGGATCTGACCTGCTTGACTGTAAGCCAGGGAAGTGCCTTATCAGCTATATTATCTCTTATGTCTTTTCATATCTTTCTTTTTAAAAGTATATTTTAGGCACCATGGTTAGAGTTATGTAGATTCTGTGATCATTTTCTTATTTCTCCTGAGAATTCATATACACAGTTCACCTTGATTAATTGAATGAGGCATGAAATTTAGAAGGAAATAAAATGAATAAATGATTTCTGTTAATATGCAGGGAATAGAAGACTCCAGCCCCAAACCCCCAGAGAACCAATTATTATTGTCTTCTAGACTTGAACACTTCTGTGTGAAACATTTTTGTCAAGGAATGTGAGTGTGGAAGGTGACCACTTATCATTCAAATTCAGTACCTTGTCTGACCCAATCTCCATGATGATGTTTGTGTTCTAATGTATAGCAGCATTTATGGTATCCAGAGAGCAATTCTGTCCAATTAATAGTCACAGTGACTTCCTCATCTTCATGAGCATTAGGAGGACGTTCAAAGAGGGAAATCAGGGCTGAAGTGAAAACAACTGCTTGAACCTTGAGCAAGACATTAGAAGAAAAATAGTCATGGGAAGGTAATAATGACAAGAAAATTCTGCTCCCTTAGCATTAATAAGAAATAGATGCCATATTAGTAGAAACTTCTCTAATGTTATTTATCGGATTCTGGCAGTTACACAAAAAGATAACAGTTACAAGTTTTGCAAAGGAATTACCAAAAGTAATTTACTACTTGCTATTAATATATATATATATGTGTCGTTAAATAAACAATAATGAAGAGCTTTCACAATTACAAAAGAAATTCTTCAAATTAGACTGCTTAGTAGGTCACAGGAATATTCTATTGACATTCATTAAGTATTAATTCCTCAGAGATCGGTGGAACTTGATAGGAAGAAAGAAATCTATCTTCTGCCTGCATATCAAATGTACCATCTCTAGTGTACCTACCATTTTGTTATATTATGTAAGATAGTCCTAAGTGACTGTTACTCATAAGTTTAAAATCTTAGTAATTAAAATTTTAAAAATTAATTGAAAAAGTTATGAGATAATATTAGACATCTAATTTTAGATGTTTTCTAGAACTGAATTCTAATTAATTAGGGAACCTGTGATGCAAAAAGTTTAACTTTTTTCACTAAATAAGAAAGATAAGACTATACATTGGGGAAAATGAATGAATTTGAAATTAATGAATTTTGGTTTCCATAAGCAAGAAGAGGAATTTCGAGATGATCTATATTTTCCAAGTTCAACATGCATAAACATACTGTGCAATGCTCAATTATAATATCAAATACATTGCATTCTATTTTTATTTAAAATAACAGTTTTAGTGGTCAGAACAATGGTACAGTGGGTAGGGTGTTTGCTGACCAAGATTCATGTGGCTGACCAAGGTTCATTCCTATATCGTCCTCTGAGTACTACCAGGAATAATTCCTGAGTATAGAGTCAATAGTAAGCCCAGGGCATCTCTGAGTTTGCCTTCCCCAACACTCCACCTCCAAAACATAACAGTTTGATGTTTAAGTTCATAGCATTTGATTTTTTCATCCCCTCACTTACCTTTCCTGTTATGTCTCCAAAAGAAAGAATTGATTCGTTGGCATCAAGTGGGTCATACCAATAATCCATGCAAATTGGTGTTCCTTTTTAGGCCTTGAAGTTTATATTGACAAGAAAATTCTTTGGACAGAGGGTCATAGAAACAAATCTCTTTACTTGTAAAAGCCACTGCTATCTGAGGCAATAAAGTAAAGTCAGAAAGCATTCCTGATGAGTTTAAGGAAAACAATACTCAAAGCACACTTGTAAACCCTAGCCAAATCATACATTGCTCCCTGAGCATCTTTGCAGTACCATAGAAGTATAGAACAATGGGACAAATGTGCTTTAACTCTGGGCTCTAACCTAGAAAAAAAGAAAGCTATCTCATGAAGGACATTTGAACATAATTTCTTCCTTTTCCCACTTCACACTCCCACTAATTTATTCTAATCCATAATTGACCAGATGACTAATTGCAAACGAAAAACTAAGACATGAGAAGCTTCAGTAAACTGTCAGTCATTCTAGAAACTTTATAAATTATGTTTTACAAAGCAAGCAGAAGCTTTGGCAGATCAATGATTACAAACTCTGTAGGCAGGCTTTCTAAGTCAATAAAAACCTAAAAGCTACTTAAAAATTATGTTATTATACCACCGTGAGATATACAATTACAAATATGTTCATGTTTGGGTTTCCATCATGCAGTGTTCCAGCACCCATCCCTCCACCAGTGCCTATTTCCCACCACCAATGTCCCCAATTCTCTCCCTCCTCCCCTAGCCTGCCTCTATGGAAGGTTTCTTTTCTCTATTCTCTCTTTTTCTCTCTCTTTCTTTCTCTCTTCCTTCTCTTACACATTGTGACTTGCAATACATACATTTAGAGGTTATCATGTGTATCCCTTTGCCTATATTCAAGGCTCAGTTCTAGGCTGGTATAATTGTTTTCAACGATTATTAGCACACTGTTCCCTTCTCTGTCTTACCAGGGCAAATAAATGTGCTGATTAAAGTGGAAATATCAGTTCAACTAACCCAAAGGGAAAGGCAAGAGAAGACATGCATTACAAAATCAGAAATTTAATTTTTTTAAGGATCATAAAAGTTACTGGATTGATAGTACAGTAGGTAAGGTGCTTACACATAGTAAATCTGGTTTGATCATTGACACTACAAAGTCCCACCAGAATCAGAGGCAGGAATAAACCCTGAGCACAGCTGAGTATGGTACCAAAATTAAACAAAAACTTTATTTAAAAAATAAAATAATTATATGAATCTTAAGCAATTATTTACCAACAAATTAGATAACCTAAATAAATTCCTAGAAGCACAAACATTACAAAGGTAAATCAAAGAAGTAGAACATGTCATAAAACATGAGAGTAAAAATTTTAAATCAATAATTTTAAATCCCTCAAAGAAATCTCAAGACCTAGATGGCTTCACCCCGCCCCCCCCCTCCCCCAATAAAATCAGCCAATTATTTGGATGATTAACTCTGGTCTTTCTCACAAAAAAAAGTAGAGAGAAATTTCTCAAGTCACCTGATAAGGCCATTATTATTATTCTTACACAAAGATCATCAAGATCATCTTAGGTATCAAAATCTGTGCCTCAGGAATGCCAAAGACATTCACTAACCCTTTGAATTACTTCCTTAGCCCTAAAAGAGTACTTTGTGTCTCAGCTAAGGGTAAGTATAGAATACAAGTGGTTCTTTTCTTTGGTTGCTTTGGTAGGGGTAGATTGTTGTTATCAGTTTTTTGGAAAAACTTCCAAGTAGTTCTCAGAGAGTCCAGGGGCCCTTCCTGGTAATTCTCAGCCAACCACCCAAGTGACTCAATGCTAAGGCTCAAGTATTGCTTGGGCTTTTCAATACAAGGAATTACCCAAGCAACACCCAGCAATGTTCAAGGACCAGGTGATGCCAGAGAACAAATCAGATAAAAGGCTTAATTTGTATTAAGCCCTGTACTGTCTCTGGCATTTGTATATTGTTCTTAATCTATATAATTTATGTGCACTTGTACACTTTATAGTAATGTTTTCTATCTTCAATGTAAGCTGCTAACAATATTGACTTTAAGCAGTCTTTTTACAAACATTTTCCTCCCAATATACTTTATTGCTCATATATAGTTACATAAAGATCTTTGGACTGATGCGGTCTTACCTACAGAATTTAGTGAGCTAAGGAATGCAGTAGGCAAAAGCAAATAAGCTTTTTCTCATATTTGCACTGCCATGTGACAATAGCCTCTCAGATCTGCATATAGGTCAACAATCCTGTTGTAAATTACAGAATTTATAAAAGTTTATTTGCTCAGTAATATAATATGACTGTACTTGGACACAGTCTAAAGTCTGAGATATTATTATTAATGTCATTTATAATCAGACAAGAGGACAGCTTGGGAAATCAAGATCATCTAGCTACTTGATTTTCCAAGTTTGCAGTCACTCCAGATCAAGTGAGAGACGTGAGAAAGTACTCTTTTAGGGCTAAGGAAGTAATTCAAAGAGTTAGTGAATATCTTTGGCATTCCTGAGGCACAGAATTTGATTCCTGCAATGATCTTGGTGTAAGAATAATACCAGCCTTATCAGGTGAGTTGAGAAATTTCTCTCCTCTACTTTTTGTGAGAAAGATCAAAGTAAGAGTAACACAACATTGTCAGTGGTAGCATCAGACTTGGTATTTATCAGGAGCTTTATTCAATTAGGTTACCCTTTTTACAAGCAGTAAATGTATTCAGAAATAATTCATACCTTATTTACATTTTCCAGAGAAACAAGACTGGTAACCCACAAGTGTTTAAGTTTTGTGGCATCGGAAGTGATGGGAAGTGTTTCTTGCAACGTTAAATTATCTCCCCCATATTCCTAACAATCCCTCCTTACTGATGGTCAGATAACGACTTGAACTTTTAAGAAAATCACTTTTTGGATAGTGTCTTTATGTTTTACTGGGAGAAATTCAATATCTTTCCACTGAGGAACAATAGTTGTTTTTGCTTGTTCATCATTCTCAAGTGTTAGCAGCATAAATGAAGTCAGTTTGTCCCAGTTAATGAAGCCATCTTGGACCACATCCACTTTGTCAAAGAGCTCGCCATATTCTTCCTTTGTGCCCCAACCAATAATCTCTGTCATCCTCTGTACAAACTCTTCTCGGGACATAGAGATACTCCTCTTGTGTTCTGAAAGCTTAAAAAAGAAAATAAAAACAAGATAACAAATGAAAGTATCATAAGAAAAGAGTTCTTATGTTACTTATAAAAGTCTTTTGATACCCAAAGAAGAACATAATATATAATTCTTCCAAAACCCAAGAAATTTATACTCCACCTTATAACAGTACTTTATTTAAGTAATTTGAGCTTAGAGGGAGAGGGAGGTGAATAGCAACCAATAGGGCTATAGGCTGATATCCTCAGTTACAAATGTCCTTATAACTGGGAATAGAAATCAGAGATTTGATGTAACCATAGATAGAGGAAAGTTCATTAGAATCAGCAAGGAGTTCTATTCTTCTCTGGGTCTCCAAAAACAAGACAACCTTAAGAAAATACTGATGCTTAATCTGTAAAATACATGCTGAACCTGAAAACTATTAACATTTTTTTCTTTTAGTTTTTGTGCTATTTGGGGCAAGAGTTTGCTCCCCATACAATGCTTAAGAGTTTAGGATTGTTCCCAGTGATATTTGGCCAGTTCATACTTTGAGCTAAGATTCAGTGTTGCTTAGGTCCTGTGGTTCCATGAGCATTTGAACTATTTTAGCTATGCTCAGGGCCTTCCAGAAGTAGATCAGGAGACCTCATGGTTCCAGGGACAGAACTTGGCTCAGTCACGTGCAACAAATACACCCTAATGCCCATGCTTCCTCTCCAAAAATTGTTTCTTTAACCACACCCTACTCACTAGCCCTGAGTTTTTGCATTCATGTTGAGTTCTTATTTTCTCCGTCCTATAAGACTTTTGCATATGTTTAGGATAAGAGATTTTGTTTTGTATAAACACAAAAGAAGAATGGGGCAGTGTATTTATGAGTTGGCTTGACTCAACATCCATAGAACTGTAAAATTTTTAAGTGTGATTTACATTGTTAAGTGTGTGCTAATTACTTAGAGCCACAATAGGCTAAATTACTAATACAATGATTTATAGAAAAATGGATAAAATGCTGAAATGCTTAGCAGAACCAGTAATAAAACACAGTGAAAATTTAATCTTAAGCCCAAACAACTACTACTGTAAATACATCATGGCAAATAACAATAAAACAATATAGTTTTAAATATTTTATTCTCAAAAGTTATGTTCTACAAAATCCTTGATAACACGAAAATGGAATATATTTTGTCACTTAAAGGAAATACAGTTTTAGATTTCTGAAAGCTACAATTCATAGCATTTTCATCAACTTATCAATATAACTTTCTGTGTGTTTTTCTTAAGGCACTTTAACATATATTGTCAATTTGTTAATATTTTATTCATGGTCAACAGCACTATCATATGCATCTGATGAGGGTGTGCATAAACATATGTTTTCTCTATAAGGTGTATCATAACCTTCTTGCACTTACAAATGCTAGTGTGTACATTACCATGGTATACTAGGAGACAAATTTTATTTTTTGAGTGCAAATGAAACTCATCAATTTTATTAATCCATCAATGGAATAACCTTTGTCTATAGGAATTCATGTTATTTTAAGTATTACAGAAAATTGTACCCCAAAGCCTAAATTCTTTTTTTTATTTAGTATTTTTATTATACCACCGTGAGATATACAATTACAAAGATGTTCACATTTGGGTTAGGTTTTATAGTGTTCCAGCACCCATCCCTCCACCAGTGCCCATTTCCTACCACCAACATCCCTGATTCCCTCCCCCCCCCCCTAGCCTGCCTCTATGGCTGGTTTATTATCTCTTTCTCTTTCTCTCTCTCTCTCTTCCTTCTCTTACTCATAGTGGATTGCAATACATACATTTAGAGGTCACCATGTATATCCTACAGCTTGTATTTAATGCTCAGTTTTAGGTTGACATTAGCAATCTCGACAATTATTTACACTCTTTTCCCTTCTCTGTCTTACCTAACCTCTGACTCCCACAGGTTTATGTAATTTTCACCTTTGATAAGACCTCCTGATCATTGGTTATTGATATCATACTAGGTGTATATATATATCTATGTCATGCAAATAAATGCAGTCATTCTTTATCTGTCTTTTTCCTTCTGGCTAATTTCACTCAACATGGTCCTCTCCATGTCCATCCATTTATAGGCAAATTTCATAACTTCATTTTTCCTAACAGCTGCATAGTATTCCATTGTGTAGACGTGCCACAGTTTCTTTATCAAGTCATCAGTTTTCAGGCACTTTGGTTGTTTCCAGATTCTAGCTATTGTGAATAATGCTGCTATGAAAATAATGCTGCAGATGGTGTTTTTGCTGTATATTTTTGGTTTCCCAGGGTTTATTCCCAAGAGTGGTATATTTATTCCCAAGAGTGGTATAGCTGGGTCAGATAGAAGCTCTATGTAGGAGACAAAAATTTTTTTTTGTTTTTTTGGGTTACATCAAGCAATCTCAGGGTTACTCCTGGCTCTTTGCTCGGGAATTACTCCTGGCAGTATTCGGTGGATCATTGGTGGGATGCCAGGGATCGAACCCAGGTCAGCCGCGTGCAAGGCAAATGCCCTACCCGCTGTGCTATTGCTACAGCCCCAATAGGAGACAAATTATAAACTGTGAAATAACCTTAAAAGATTGCAAAAAGATCTTGATAGCAAGTAGAAAAAAAGAAAGTTACCCTTTCGCAGTTAAGATAGTTGAACTGGAAAGCAGAACTCATGTTTATATTCATCCTTGAAAAGGAAGTTTTTTGTAACTTCATGCATGAATGTGAATGTCTGACATGATAGTACTCCAGTATTATGTTCACAAATAACTTTATTCAGGTAGGCCAAATCAAAAATGGTGAAATACTAAATAGTGAGAGTCAAAAGTACTTCAAATATGTCATATGGCTTAATATTCAGAACCTGTCTTTTTCACTGAGATTCACAATGGGAAAATCAACTTTTTTCCTACCATTTTAGTTCTAGAGCCTGGATGGAAAAAAGATCTGGGGAGCATGTTTTAGGTTGAATTAAGTTTCCACCAGTCATTATAGAAACTGCAAGCAAACAACTCTATTATTAAGCCTTAATTTTCCTACCTATAAAGTAAGTTCATAAGTACAAGTAGCAAAATAAAAAGGATTCATTTTAAGTTCAGTTGATATGTTCGATAGATACAGAAAAAATTTGATAAAATATTAACACCCATTCATTATAAAAACTCATAGCCAGGAATAGAGAAAAAATAATTCACTTGATGAAGAATAAAGGTGTAAACTTGCACTAATATCTGTAAAATTAAGTATTGTTTCTTGCACCACTCCTTTTGTGAACATTATCCTAGTGCTATGCTTGATATGATTTTTTAAAAGAAAAAGTTGGCAAGGCAAAACAAGGCATGGCAAGGAACAGCTAGGATGAAAATAATGCAAGAGAAAAGAATAAATAGACTAGAAAAGAAAAAGTTTAATGATTGGGAGGGAAGATTCAAAGTTTTATTTTCACAGATGATGTCATTTCTGCTTACTAAGTCTGAATTAATCAATAAAAAAAAATTTAAAAGCTGAGCTTCTTCATCTCCTGCCAGACTATTGTGCCCCGACACCCTGAAGCTCCCCACTCTCCGCACCAGCTGTGTTCCTGTGGCGGGCACTCCCGAGGCACTCAGTTCCAGGTTAAAGGGCTGGAACTTTGAGAAGGGGACCAAGCCACACCAAGCTTCTTCGGATCTCCCGCTGGACTACTTCCACCTCGACCCCTGACTCCGGAACCACCCACCGATACCCCAAAATTCAAAACCGCGCCGGCGCTAGCATCCCGCAAAGTAATATCTTTCTACCTGAGATGCCACTGAGCATTTGCCCCTACATTCTTTGCTATCCATCCCTAACTGCAAAAGAATTCAGTCACCTACTAACTCTATTGACTAGTCACCCAGAAAACACATTTTCAAACTAAGATAGTCATTATGGTAAAGCAACACAGAATTTCTTCAAGCTCAATGATTGAAGTCACTAATACAGATGAATCAAGCAATAACTATGAGCTGTATAACCTCTCTGAAAAGGAATTTCGGAAGAAACTGTTAAAGATGCACAACGACCTCAAAGAAACAATTGAATACAAAGTCAATAAAATACAGGAGGACATGAGAGCAGAATTGAGTAAATTTCACCAAAGTACAAGCAGAAATGGCATATTAAAAAATTAGTTAAGTGAACTGAAAAACACAGTGGAAGGCCTCCAAAGCAGAATAACAGCTACTGAAGAAAGAATTAGTGATCTCGAAGACGAGGTTCAGAGATTCTCTAGACAACAACAGAAGATGGAAAAAAGACTCACAATCAACGAACAGACTACCAGAGAAAATAGGGATGAAGCCAAAAGGAACAACATACGCATCATTGGGGTCCCAGAAGGGCAAGAAGAAAACCCTGATGAAGAAGAAACTGTCAAAGCCATCATCACTGAGAAGTTCCCCGAAATGAAGAAATCATGCTCCCAGATACAATAGGCCCATAGGTTATCAGCTAAAAAGAAACCCCAATAAGAATACTCCAAGACACATCCTTATTAAAATGACAAAAACGATAGACAGAGATAGAATACTGAAAGCAGCAAGATCAAAGAAGGAAATCACATACAAGAGCTGAGATTTACAACAGACTTCTCAGATGAAACACTCCAAGCCTGAAAACAATGGTGGGTTATTGTGAAAAGACTCAATGAACTGCAGGCCTCACAAAAAATTCTTTACCCAGCTAGGCTTACTTTCAGATGCGAAGGAAAGATACACAGCTTCATGGATAACAACTCAGGAAATTTATCAACTAGAAACCAACTTTAAAAGAAGGATTGAAGGTTCTATTGTAAAATAAGACAACCCAAAACCACAACAAGTTTAAACAGAAAGATGGCACAAAATCCAATGACAATAACCTCTCTCAACATCAACGGTCTAACTGCATCAATTAGGAGATACAGAGTGGCAAAATGGATTAAAAAACAGAATCCAACATTCTGCTGCTTAAAAGAAAAGACATCTGAATAACCAGAGCAAACACAGACTCAAAGTCAAAGGCTGGAAGACCATTCTCCACGCAAACAAACCCTCCAAAAAGGCAGGTGTGGCCATACTCGTATCTGACAATATAGACTTCAGGCTGAAAAAGGTTAAAAGGGACAATGAAGGCCATTTCTTAATAATTAAGGGGTATGTATACCAGGAAGAAATCACACTACTAAACATATATACACCAAATGAGGGACCAGCAAAATAATTAAAGCGACTATTAATAGAAGTAATGGCAGAGCCTGGCAAGCTAGCCATGTTTTATTTACTTGTTATGCCAAAAAACTGGTAACAATTATAAACCTCAGTTCCATGACCTGAAGAATGGTTTTGGGCTCTTCCTGTCCCTGGAGCTAGCAGATGCCCTTGGGTTACACTTGCTTGTGACAGGACTAATGGAGATGTTACTAGTGCCCACTCGAGCAAATCTATGAACAATGGGAAGACAGTGATACAGTGATTAATAGATGTCAAAGAAGATATTAACAGTACCACAATAATAGTCGGAGACTTTAACACTGCTTTATCAACTATGGATAGATTGACAAGACTGAAACTCGCCAGAGAAATACTGGACCTGAAGGAAGAAATGGAAGAAAGAGAGCTGGTTGATATATACAGGGCTTTTCATCCCATAAAAGCTGAATACACATTTTTTCCAGTGCACATGCAACATTCTCCAAGATAGACCATATACTGAGCCACAAAGCATACCTCAAAAAATAAAAAAGATAGAAATTGTGTCAGCTATCTTTTCAGATCATGATGCACTGAAAATAGTAGTTAACTATACACAGAAGCAGGGTGTCAAACCAAACACCTGGAAACTGAACAGCTCACTGCTGAACAAACAATGGATCATAAAATAAATCAAACAGGAAATCCAAAGACTCCTGGAAACAAATGAAAATAAAGATACCAACTAGCAGAACTTGTGGGACACAGCAAAAGCTGTGTTAAGAGGAAAGTTCATAGCTCTGCAAGCATTCATAAAGAAAGAAGAAAGGGCCCACATAAATAACCTGACCTCTTAGAAAAAGACCAAAAAAAGAAGCCCAACCCAGGCAGAAAGAAGGAAATAATAAAACTTAGGGAGGAAATCAACGAGCTGGAAATAAAAAAAAAAGATCCAAAAGATTAATGAAACAAAGAGCTGGTTCTTTGAAAAAATAAACAAGATCGACAAGTCACTGGCAAGACTTGTAAGGACAGGGAAAGAGAGAACCCAAATAAACATAATCAGAAATAAAAATGGTGACATCACAACAGAAAAGACAGAAATTCAAAAGATCATCAGAGATTACTTAGAGAATCATTTTGCTACGAAACATGAGAACCTAGACAAAATGGATAAATTCCTGAAGTCCTTTAATCTCCCATGACTGAAACAAGAAGACCTCCAATACCTGAATAAACCTATCACCATCAAGGAAATTGAAACCGTAATTAAAAGTCTGCCCAAACACAAAAGCCCAGGTCCAGATGGGTTCACTAGCGAATTCTACCAAACCTTTAAGGAGGACCTACTGTCTGCCCTATTCAAGATCTTGCAGGAAATAGAAGAAACAGAAACCCTCCCAAACAGCTCCTACAGGCACATTTCACCCTGATACCCAAAGCAGGGAGAGACAACACAAAGAAGGAAAATTACAGACCAATCTCCTTGATGAACACAGATGCTAAGATCTTCAACAAAATACTAGCAAACAGAATCCGAAGACTAATCAAAAAGATCATACATCATGACCAAGTAGGATTCATCCCGGGAATGCAAGGATGGTTTAACATTCACAAATCAATCAACATAATACATCATATCAATAAGAGAAAAATAAAAACCATATCACTTGATCACTTGAATCCCGTTATTCATCGATTTGCTTGAGCAGGTGCCAGTAACATTTCCATCGGACCCTATATGTGCCAATGTAGCCCAATGGCATCTGGTTGACTAAGGAATATGAAGAGGCTCAAACCGTTCCTTCATGGTCTTGACAAGGAAGTCTGACCATCTTGAAGGTTGGCGGCAATGTGATCTTTTGATATCCTGTGGGATCCAGTCGGTAATGGCTCTAGTCCAACGGTAGTCTCCAAATTTCATTACATGTCCAGCCCATCATATTTTCAATGCATTGGCAAACGAGACAGCATCCCAGATTCTGGAATAGCAATGGAAGTCAGAACTCTGGATTCCTTCTCTCACTTGAGTGAGGCGTGATATTCCAAGCATAGCTCTTTCGATTCCTCTCTGGGAGACCCAAATTGCATTCTCATCCTACTTCCATAGGGCCAGGTCTCTGAGGCGTATGTTAATGCAGGGAGAACTGTGGAGTCAAAGAGATGTGCCCGGAGCCGGAGGTTCTTTGTCCTTTTATCTATTTCTTCGATGCCTTTGAAGGCATTCCATGCCACTCTCTCTTCCTCCTGTGCAGTTCAGTTTTTAGGTCGTTCATCATGTTGGCTTCTCGACCTAGGTACACATAACTGCTGCACTCAGAGATTTCTGTTCCATTGAGAGTGAATGGGGCCTCTGGAAATAGTTCATTTTTCATAAATATAGTTTTCTTTTAGATTCAGCTGTAGACTTATCTTTCCACATTCTCAGTCAAAGTCAGCCAGCATTTGTGCCACTTGGCTAATGTTTGCTGTTATTAGAACTATGTCATCAGCGAAGTGAAGGTGATGTAGTTGCCGACCATCTATCTTCACTCCCATTCCTTCCCATTCTAATAATCGCATGATGTTCTTGAGGGTGGCCTGAACAGTTTTGGTGAAATGGTATCACCCTGTCGAACCCCTCTTTTGACATCAATGATCACTTCCTTGTAGAAGACCATAGTCGAGGTGATTTTACATTATACAAGGTCATAGTTGGTGATTTTAATGCCAAGATAGAACCGAGATCAGCTGAAGAACTCCACATCGGGACCCATGGCCTAAAATGGAACGAACAGGGTGAGAGACTATCTGAGTTCATCATGTCCACCAAGACCATTCATGAGAACTCACAGTTCCAGAAGGCTGATGCAAAAGCGTTGGACATGGGAATCTCCTGGCAGACAGTTCCACAATGAAATTGACCACATCATCTTCAATCGACGGTTTTGTCTGACCGATGTTGCTGTCGTCCCCAAATTCCCTACAGGATCGGACCACTGTCTTCTTCATGCAAAATTCTACTTTATGCAACAGGGAGAAAAGGCTGCAAAGTTTTATAAGAGAACTCCCAGAACGAACACCAACTGGGAACTCTAAGGGACCACCATTGCAGCAACATGGGAAGATACCTTCATTGGCGACATGGATGAAGAATACAACCAACTGGTTCAGCACCTCCATGATTGTGTGAAGAATGCCAAGACAGAGAGAAAGACACAAAAGGACACCTATCTTCAAAAACTCTGGAGCTCATTTGCCAGCGTGGCAAGGCGAGAGCCTCAGGCAACCAAATGCTAACATCCAAGCTTGCAAAGCAGTGCAGAGAAGCGATAAAAGACCTCAAAGACATAAGATCAGAAATACTGGAAGATGCAGCAGAAGCCAGGAAAAGCTTTCACACCACCCACCAGTCCTTCACTAACTATAAGACCAAGATGACTGGCCTCCGATGCCCTGATGGATCTATCACATCTTCCAGAAAGGAAATGGAGAAGATTACCCATGACTTCTACTCAGATCTCTTTGATAGCCACGCCCACCTGCCCACATTCCAAACTCCACAGGATGGATATGTCATTCCCAACGTTCTCCCTTCTGAAATCTGACATGCCAGTTCGTCGGTAAAGAAGGAAACAGTACCAGGCCCAGACAAAGTCAGTCGAACACCTGAAGAATCTGCTGTCGGTACTCATCAATACACTAGCTCGGCTCTTCACACGCTACCTGTCTGATTTAAAGTTGCCCTCCCAATGGAAAACCAGCAGGACAGTTCTACTGTTCAAGAAGGGAGACATTCACGACATTGGCAACTATCGCCCCATCTGCCTGTTGTCCGTCAGCTACAAGCTGTTTACACGAGTCATCCTGAACAGGATTGGCAGAACACTAGATGAAGGACAAACCATCCGATTAAGCTGGCTTCCGGAAAGGATTTAGCAAAATCGACCATATCCATACGGTATCCAAACTCACTGAAGTTTGTACGGAGTAAAAGATGCCACTCTGTCTCATGTTCATTGATTTAAAGAGAGCCTTTGATTCTGTGGAGACTGAAGTGTTCATCGAAGCCCTAGCCAAACAGGGTGTTTAAACCCAATACATCAAGATCCTTCATAAACTCCTTCTCGGATTCACCACCAGGATCTCACCAAAAACCATATGATCCTATCAGTAGATGCAGAAAAAGCATTTGACAATATCCAGCACCCATTCATGATTAAAACCCTCCAGAAAATGGGAATTGAAGGAAGCTTACTCAAGAAAGTCAAAGCCATCTACCAAAAGCCCACAGCAAATATCATTCTCCATGGGGAAAACTTGAAAGCCTTCCCCTTAAGATCAGGAACATGCAAGGTTGCCCACTCTCACCTCTTTATTGAATATGTTACTGGAATTATTTGCCATAGCAATCAGAGAAGAAAAGGACATTAAGGGCATCCCGATATGCAAGGAAGAAATCAAGCTATCATTATTTGCAGATGACATGATATTATACCTAGAGAAGCCTAAACTCTCGACCCAAAAGCTCTTAGAAACAATATATATTTATAGTAGAGTGGCAGAATACAAAATCAATACCCAAAACTCGGTGGCTTTCCTATATACAAATAACGAAAGAGAAGAAAGGGATATTAAGAAATCGTTTCCATTCACAATTGTGCCACAGAAAATCAAATCCCTAGGAATGAGCTTAACCAAGTGTGTAAAGGACCTATACAAAGAGAACTACAAGACGCTGCTTCAAGAAATAAAAGAGGACATGAAGAAATGGAGACTCATTTCATGCTCATGGATGGGGAGAATTAACATTGTCAAGATGGTAATACTCCCTAGAGCTCTGTACAGATTCAATGCTGTCCCTATAAGGATACCCATGACATTCTTCAAAGAAATTGACCAAACACTCCTGAAATTTGTATGGAACAATAAACTCCCACGGATAGCTAAAGCAATCCTTGAGAAAAAAGAAGATGGGGAGGCATCTCCTTTCCCAACCTCAAACTTTACTACAGAGCAGTAGTAATTAAAACAGCATGGTATTGGAATAAAAACAGACCTGTGGGCCTATGGAATAGAGTTGAGTATCCTGACACCCACCCTCAAAGACATGATCAGTTAATCTTTGATAAAGGTGCAAAGAGTCCAAACTGGAGTGAGGAAAGCCTCTTCATCAAGTTGTGCTGGGAAAACTGGACAGCAACAAGTAAATAAATAAATTTGGACCTGTGTCTAACACCTTGCACAAAAATTAGATCAATATGGATTAAAGATCTCAATATCAGACCCAATTCCATAAAGTACGTTGAAGAAAATATAGGAAAAACCCTCCACGACATTGAAGCTAAAGACATCTTCAAAGGTGAAACACCATTAGCAAAGCAAGTAGAAGAAAATATAAACATATGGGACTAAATGAAACTAAAGAACTTCTGCACCTCGAAAGAAACAGTGACCACGATAGAAAGACAGTCCAGAGAATGGGAAAAATATTCACACAATACCCATCTGAAAAGGGGTTAATATCCAGGATATATCAGGCACTGGTACAGCTATATAAGAAGAAAACAGCCAACCCCATTAGAAAATGGGGAGAAGAGGTATCTCATTGTTGTTTTGATTTGCTATCTTGATGATTAGTGATGGGATTTTTCATATGTTTTTGGCCTGAATTTCTTCCTTTGGTTTCGTTCTTCCCCATTGGGGTTGTTTAATTTAGTTTTATTTTGGTGGGTGAATTTTGTTTGTTTTTTTTGTGGGAGGGGAGGGAGGGGGGGGGGGGGGGGGGGTGACGGTTTTTTAAAATTTTTTTATGGGGAGAAGAGATGAACAGAAACTTTGACAAGGAAGAAATTCGAATGCCCAAGTGGCATATGAAAAAATGCTCATCATCACTAATCATCAGAGAGATGCAAATCAAAACAACAGTGAGATATCACCTCACACCACAGAGACTGGTCCATATCCAAAAGGGCAAAAGCAACAAGCGCTAAGCGTGGATGTGAGGAAAGGGGACTCTCATACATTTTTGGTGGGAATGTAGACTTGTACAACCTTTCTGGAAAACAATATGGACATTCCTCCAAAGACTAGAAATTAAGCTCCCTTTTGACCCAGCCATACCACTCCTGAGAATATACCCTGGGAAGCCAAAAACACAGCGGAAATACAATCCACACTTTTATTTTCATAGCAGCACTATTCACAATAGCCAGAACCTGGAAACAACCAGTATGCCTGAGAACTGATGACTGGATAAAGAAACTGTGGTACATCTACACAATGGAATACTATTCAGCTGTTAGGAAAACTGAAGTTTTGAAATTTGCCTATAAATGGATGCACATGGAAAGGATCATGTTGAGTGAAATTAGTCAGAAGGAAATAGAAAGATATAGAATGACTGCATTTATTTGCATGACATAAATATATCAGGTGGTCTTACCAAAAGTGGAAATTACCACAAACGTGTGGGAGTCAGAGGTTAGGTAAAACAGAGAAGGGAACATGTGTGAATAAAGGTCAAAGGGATAATACCAACCTAGAACTGAACATTAAATACAGGCAAAAAGTGCACATGATGGTTTATAAGTGTATGTAGTGCAACCCACAATGTGTAAGAGAAGGAAAAGAGAGAGAGGGAGAAAGAAAATAGATAAAGAACCTGCCATTTATGCAGGCTATGGGGTGGGGCGGAATTGGGGACATTGGTGGTGGGAAATGGGCACTGGTGGAGGGCGGGGTGTTGGAAACTATGTGACTGAAACCTCTAAACATGAGCAATGTTGTAGTCTCACAGTGGTATAATAAAGTGTTTAAAAAAAAACATTCAGACACACACAGTTATGTGGTTTAAGGGCAAAGACTTCCACACCTTCAATTTGAAAGCTGAACTTATGATGTTTAATGAGACGCAGCACATTCAAACAATTTTTAAATCTCACACTATGCCTTCAGCTTTTCAGATATTTTCTAGACATAAATAAAAATACTTCTGTGTTATTTGCCATATCGCATTGTGATATAGGTATCTTTGCATGTTACTTTTTGCACTGAACACATATTATATAGCTGTCTTGTAGTATATGTGTGTTTTACCATGATACTTAATAGTTATATAATTCTACATAGAATATATATACTTAGGCCACCCATAATAAAATTATTCAGTTATTTTTATGTTATGTTTTCTATTTTAAAATAAGCTGCAACAACATATGCAAATATATTTACTCAGTTGTCCAATTATTTCTGAAGGGAAATTGCCACAGCAGAATTGCTGAGTAAATTTATTGCACATTCTTAGATTTTTCTGATAAATTTGAAAGAACCCATTAAAATCAGTATTTTAGAAAAATCCCACTCAAAAGTTGTAACAAATTTACTTTTTATTTAACAAGGAAAGAGATTACTTATATCCAAGATCTTCACAAAGTTGAGATCATATCATTCTTCTTGAGACTCACAACTGGTTCCTAAAATAGTACAAGAAGGACTAATCCTTTGCAAAATAGAACAACACATTTCAGATTAGACACTTAATTCTTTCATATACTGCCAAACCTTAGAAACATAGTTTAGTTTTTCTTAACTTTTCTCCATAACAATATCATAATATCGCTATCACTATCTTCCCGTTCATCATCTATTTGCTCGAGTAGGCACCAGTAATATCTCCATATGTCCTGTCTCATGCTAGTAGAACCCAAGGGAATGACCTAATTCAAGGGAATGACCTAATATAATAGTTACTGGTATTTGGCATATCAAATATGACACGGGCAGCTTGCCAGGCTTGCCGTGCGGGTGGCATACTCTTGTAGTCACCTCTAAATATAGCATTTATTGATGAACCAGGCGACCGAGCCGGGCTGTGATAGGCTCATCTGCTGGGTGGAGTTCTGACGAGAGGGAAGTCCAGATGTGGAAAATGACGGCCCTCATGGAGTGGGGGGGGGTTGTCTTGCTTATTGTGAGGCTCTGCTGGAGTGGCGGGCCAGGGCTAGAACCATCCATCCCTCACGGGCGCCTTGTGAGTGACTGGGCACAGGGAGAGCAAGTAGCAGCTCTGCCCCATGTCTGTGAGTCTCTGGATCAGCATACCTGGGCTGGCTTGATAAAGACTGCTGCAGGGTGGGTGTCGATAATCCAGGTTGTGATAGGGTGGTCTGCTGGGTGGAGTTCTGACGAGAGGGAAGTCCAGATGTGGAAAATGGCAGCCCTCATAGTGTGGGGCCTGGCTTATTGTGAGGCTAGTCCAAAAGTAGTGAGTGGTCACAAGGTCAACCTAAAGTCAACCTGCAGCAAACTATAAACAATATCTTAATAAAATGAATAAAAACTTTTTTGTCTTATTTTGAACATGTCTTGTATTTATATTAAACAGAATACGAATCCTACTCCTAGGGATGTGACTCAGTGGTAGAGTCTCTTCCTTGCAGGGACAAGCACTATAGTTCCATGCCCCAGCACCGCTCTACATCTCTGCACGTTCCACATTGGTATTGTCACTGTGTTCCCTGGCGCCAAAACAGGTGTGTGACCTCTGATCTACTGCAGTCTAGATCATGAGCACTGTCATCATATGTGCAAGTCACAAGTAAAACAACAGCAACAGAAATGGGAGGGGGAAGAAACTAGAAATAGAAGTTCCCTTTTAAAAGAAGAGCAGAAGAAAAAAAAGTGGGCCAGAGCAATAGTACAGAGGGTATGATGTTTGCCTTGCACATAGCAGTCCCGAAGTTCCATCTCCAGAATCCCATATGATCCCCCGAAGACCACCAGGAGTAATTTCTGAGTGCAGAGAAAGGAGAAAACCCTGAGCATCCCCAGATGTGACCCAAAAAATAAAAAAAAATCAAGAGCAGGGAACCAGGGAATAGCACAAGGCTCAATTCAGGCACTATATGTATGGTCCCTTATTTATTGTCCAGGGTAACCTTTGAGCTCCCTGAGCACCACAGGATATGACTCTAATGCCTCTGAGTACCACTGAATTGAAAACTGGGTCTATTTATTCCCAGAATCATGAATCCCAGGCAGTAACACTGGACCAAAATGTTCCAACTAGTTAACCCATGATCCTAAGGTTAACTGAGCATTACTTGGGAGAAAACTAAAAAGGAAGAAAAAATACAATGGAAAGAAAACTCAATTTGGGGCTGAAGGATAGCACAACAGGTAGGGCGTTTGCTTTGCATGCCGCTGACCCGGGTTCAATTCCCAGCATCCATATGGTCCCCTGAGCACCGCCAGGAGTGATTTCTGAGTGCAAGCTAGGAGTAACTCCTGAACATTGCTGGTGTGACCCAAAAAAGGAAAAAAAAAAACCTCAATTTGGTGGTAAATATAAATAATTTCTCCTTAGTCAAAACTAGCAGTTAAATTAGCATGTCCTTGGCCCAAGTATTACTGCCTTCATCCACTGATATTTGCTCTGGATCTAAAATAATAATCAAATGTTAAAATGTAAACACTTTGAGAAATACTCCCATCCATCCTTCCATTGATCCATTCAATAATATATATTATATATGTTATATATAATATAAATTATATATATTAAAATATATATTCAATATATAACAAAAATATATACTGAATATATATGATATATATTATATAACATATATTATATTTGATATATACACCGAATATATTATATATTATATATGATATATACACTGAATATATATATTCAGTATATATAATTCAGTAATATACATTTGGTTATATATATTAGTACTCTATATTCAGTATTCAGTATATATATATTCAGTAATATATATATAACTGAATAGACCAATGGAAAGATGGATGGGAGTAATTCACAAAGTGGCTTACATTTTAACATTTGATTATTATTTAAAATATATATATATACTGAACATGCATACCATACACAATAACTCTAGGTAGGTCTACTTATTCACTCACTCAGCAAATAAATTAAGTGGCTTTTATATGCCAAACGCTATCCTAAGTGCTGAGCAGAAGTTTTGAATTAAGCAGACAAGATTATGCTCCTCAAATATTTCAGCAGAGTATAGGTATGCTATGAATGATACACAATTCTGAATTACTAAAAGTACTGAGATCACAAAAATCACACTCAGAACTATTTTTCTTAATTTCAATAAGAATTTAAAACTTAACTAATTCAGGGACGCTTGGAAACTGCCTCACGACCAGATTAACAGAGCAAAACCAGTTCGAGCCCAGGTAGGCGGCTCCCAGAAGCGGGAATCACTGGGAATTCGTCAGATGGAGTCAGGGGGTCGACCATTCCCCCCTCCATTTTGTCGAGCCTGGTGGCCCCGCCCAGGAGCTGCCCTGGGGCCACCAGCCATAGCATGAAGAGCCTCACAAGCGGCTGGGGAGGCTGGAACTCTGCTTTCTCCCGGCCCAGCTGACTATGCCCCCCCCCCGGGAGGGCAGATGGGTTTTGGGAGTGGGCCCATCACCTCTGGGGGTCCCAGAAGCAGCCGGATGAGACTCGTCCATCACACTAGCCACCATTTTTGCTGTCCGGACGCTGGGAAACTACCTCACGACCAGATTAACAGAGCAAAACCAGTTAGAGCCCAGGTCGCGCCGCAAGCGGCCACGCGGTTCACTAAAATAGTGGAAACAGTAATGTCTTTTAATGCACTGCATTCCACGATGTGTGGGAAAGTTTGGCGGAGGGAGAGATAAAGAGGAGAGAAATGACATACAGAACCCGCCAAGTAGTTGAGGTGTGGGAGGGGGAGGGAGGTGGAGGACATTGGTGGTGGGAGATGGGTTTGGTTGGAGGGATGGGTGTTGGAATACTGTAGAACCAAAACTCTACATGAGCATCTTTCAATTGTATACCTAAAATGGTGTAATAATATTTGGGGGGGATAATAAAATAAAATTAAATTAAAAAAACTTAACTAATTCAAAAAAATAATTCATAAACAAAAATCTTGAATGGACCAGAAACCTTTAATTCGAAATCTGTGTTTTATTGTACTGCTTTTACTTCAGATCATCTAATTTAGTGATTTTTTCTCTGTATGAAAAAAATTTCTAAGAGGTTCTCAGAATCTTGTTTTTTACTATAAAATCTGCTAGTTTTATCAAACGCTTCACCAAAAATAATATTTCTTCTGTCACATATTTGGCATGATTTTTGGATAATCTGACATGACAGCTGAATGAGTATATACCACAAAGATGCAACTTTTCTCATCTTTATAATATAATTAAATTTAAAATTAACATGATTTTTCCTCATGCTTCACTCTGTTGCACTTGCCTCAATTTCCCTTGGTTATAAAATGAATTGTTTATGAATATGTATTAGAGTTTGCTGTCAAACTCTGTGAACATCTTTTGGAGCAGAAGATTAGATGTGTTATTTCAAGACAGATGCATCAGAAGATATTATGCACTGAAATTTCACTACCAGTGATCATCAATAAGAGACCAAACAGAACATCAGAGACTCAGAAATGTACCAGACATTGGTCATATTTTTCCTTGCTTCATTTTAGTAATTTTATTTTTTACTTTACCAGACATCACTGATTGAAGAGCTCACCAATCTAAATGGAGTTAAAACGTTTAAAACTAACAAAGATACATTTTTTCAAAAACCTAAACTGAAATTAAGATTGGAGGCAAAGCATCCCTGCAAATATTCAAAAGTTTGATTTTTTTTATCTAATGAATGAATCAGAAATGACCTTGAGGTGTCAGGTAGCACAGCAACAACAAAAAAAGAATGCATGCTTTTCTCTTAGATCATTCTAATCCCTGAGAAATATATTTGTTCATGAAATTTTCTCTGATACGGATAACTTCAATTTTGTGCTATAGACCTAAGATGGCATTACTATCATCTGCTTTGTCTAGGGTACAAACTGGCGGGCATGAGTATGACAATTAGAATGAAGTAGCTTGGAGAAACTGAGCTTCACTGACTATCTTTTGAAACCTTTACTATAGCAGGATTTTACCATAATATAATGTAGTGAACCTAGAACCAGGTTTTCAATTTGTCATTCTACTATATCACAAATAGATTAACATAGAAAAGCTTGGTTTTACCCTAGTACAAGTCATTAATTAAGTAGGAAAACATGTTTACCAAAATGATCTAACGAAGTTTTGATTAAGGTTGCTTACTTAGAACCCTAAAGCATCATGGTATATTTAAACATAACATATAAACTTTGAACCCCAAAAAGGTATGAAATGACTAAGATATAAAAACATCCCAATCCCATGTAACAGCATGAAATTTTTTAACCAAGGTATCATTCAACACCTTAAAGCACCATACTACTTCTTCCCAATAAAACTCTGCACTCTCTTTCTAGAAAACTGTATCAAAACCTCTATCCTCTTAACTCAGCAATATTTTTCCTTCACATTAAGCCTGGATTATTTTTCCACCAGGAAAAATTCTCTAATATAAGTCATCTGCATGTTACATACTGTTTTTCCTTCAGAGAAAGGGAGTGATTATAGAGTCCTATAAGTTTACTTGTGAGTAGACCATCCTCTGAGGGAAAGTTTGAGACTAAGGATTGTCCCTTTCCACAGGGTACACATTCAGTAATGACTATTCTAAGCATGACCATATCAATAATATTCCTTCTACATTGTAGCAGTGATTCTCGCCTGTTTCAATGGTGTAGATGTTATCCTTGATAAATTGAGCATTAGAAAACTTAGGAAGAGGGGCCAGAGCAATGGTCCAGTGGGTAGGGCATTTGCCTTGCATGCAGCCGACCTGGGTTCCATCCCCAGCATCCCATATGGTCCCTCACGCAGTGCCAGGAGTGATTCCTGAGTGCAGAGCCAGGAGTAACTCCTGAGCACCACTGGGTATGACCCAAAAAAGAAAACAAAAAGAAAACTTAGGAAGAATATTATAAAATATTGTTATAACGGTTATACAATGTTAAGTATAGCATAATTTGGAATACTGTCTACAAGAACATTTAAAAATAAGGGATAAATTTGAGTGTAGTTAATTTTTTTTCACTATGAGAAAGTAAACCAAAACTGGGTATCAAACAACTTTGGGAATCAAACAACTTGGGAAATATTAACAATTCAAACAAACCTGAACAAATTACATTGTTTGAATTTTTATTTACTAACTGCTAAAATGAAGGCAATAAAATAGCTGTCTAAGATCACTCTGTTAATGCTAAAAGTCAGTAAAAGGAACGAATAAACACTTCTAAGTAAAAGGACAGAGTATCCAAAGAGGGACTGACTGCTTTTTAATTCAACCATTGTTAAAACACAGCATTGTCAGGCTTGCATTTCGAATATTAACATGCTGTGTTTAGGTAATTAATATGTACTGACATTTTAATAATAGTTGTCCTTGCATTGAATTGTAATAGATATAAGATGCCCACAAAGTCATTATCCATAGCTTAACAGAAGACAAGCGAATTTCTATTTTCCATAACTAAGAACTTGATACTTTCAAAAATACACGCATTTTCATTTTAGCAAATTATAATACTTATAAAAAAATAGTAAATCTTTAAATTTATATGCCTTTCTTATTACTTTAATAGCTAAGAATATTATATCATAATTAATTTTATTGATTTAACTTGCAATGCATCTTTGGGTAATTTTAAATATTTCTTTTATAGATGTTAGTGCAATAATATTTTGTATATATATATATTTCTGTTCATATAATTTATTTATGGTAGCTTATTGAATTGGAACTATCAGTTCAAAAGTATTTGTTTTGTATTTGTATGCTCATATTGTACAATTAATATATTCTGTAAAGTAGTTACCAAAAAATGTTCTTACAATTTACGGTCTTTAAAAAGTTTTGATTTCCCTTGGGTTCCAAATAGTACCACAGGTAAGACACTTTTCCTTGCACGCAGCTGACCTGAATTCACTCCCCGATACCGCATATGGTTCCCATAATCCAGCAAGAGCGATCTCTTAGCCAGGAATAAGCCCTGAGCACAGCTGAGAGAACTCAAAACAAAACACCTCTCAAAAAATGAATGAAAGAAAGAAAAAGGAAGGCAGGAAGGCAGGCAGGCAGGCAGGCAGGCAGGCAGGCAAGGCAGGAAGGCAGGAAGGCAGGAAGGCAGGAAGGAAGGCAGGAAGGCAGGAAGGAAGGAAGGAAGGAAGGAGGGAAGGAAGGAAGGAAGGAAGGAGGGAAGGAAGGAAGGAAGGAAGGAGGAGGAAGGAGGGAAGGAGGGAGGGAGGAGGAAGGAAGGAAGGAGGGGAGGAGGAGGGAAGGAAGGAAGGAAGGAAGGAAGGAAGGAAGGAGGGAAGGAAGGAAGGAGGGAAGGAGGGAAGGAAGAAGGAAGGAAGGAAGGAAGGAGGGAGGGAGGAAGGGAGGAAGGAGGGAGGGAGGGGAGGGAAGGAAGGGAGGAAGGAGGAAGGAAGGGAAGGTAGGAAGGGAGGAAGGAGGGAGGGGGAGGGAAGGAAGGAAGGAAGGAAGGAAGGAGGGAAGGAGGGAAGGAGGGAAGGAGGGAAGGAAGAAGGAAGGAAGGAAGGAAGGAAGGAAGGAAGGAAGGAAGGAAGGAAGGAAGGAAGGAAGGAGGAAGGAAGGAAGGGAGGGAGGGAGGGAGGAGGAGGGAGGGAGGAAGGAGGGAAGGAGGGAAGGAAGGAAGGAAGGAAGGGAGGAAGGAGGGAGGAAGGAAGGAAGGAAAGGAGGAAGGGAGGGAGGGAGGAGGAGGGAGGAGGGAGGGAGGAGGGAAGGAAGGAAAGGAAGGAAGGAAGGGAGGAAGGGAGGGAGGGAGGGAGGGAGGAGGGAGGGGGAGGGAGGAAGGAGGGAGGAGGGAAGGAAGGAAGGAAGGAGAAGGAAGGAGGGAAGGAGGGAAGGAGGGAAGGAGGGAAGGAAGGAAGGAAGAAGGAAGGAAGGAGGGAAGGAAGGAAGGAAGGAGGGAGGAAGAGGGAGGGGGAGGAGGGAGGGAGGGAGGGCAGGCAGGAAGGCAGGAAGGAAGGAAGGAAGGAAGGAAAAGGAGGGAAGGAGGGAAGGAGGGAGAAGGAAGGAAGGGAGGGAGGAGGGAAGGGAGGGAAGGAGGGAAGGAGGGAAGGAAGGAAGGAAGGGAGGAAGGGGAGGGAGGAAGGGAGGAGGGAGGAAGGGAGGGAGAGAGAAAGAGAGGGAGGGAGGGAAGCAAGAAAGGAAGGAAGGAAGGAGGGAAGGAGGGAAGAAAGGAGGGAAGGAAGGAAGGAGGGAAGGAGGGAAGGAAGGAAAGGAGGGAAGGAGGAAGGAAGGAAGGAAGGAAGGAAGGAAGGAAGGGAAGGAAGGAAGGAAGGAAGGAAGGAAGGAAGGAAGGAAGGAAGGGAAGGAAGGAAGGAAGGAAAGAAAGAAAGAAAGAAAGAAAGAAAGAAAGAAAGAAAGAAAGAAAGAAAGAAAGAAAGAAAGAAAGAAAAAGAAAGAAGAAAGAAAGAAAGAAAGAAAGAAAGAAAGAAAGAAAGAAAGAAAGAAAGAAAGAAAGAAAGAAAAAGAAAGAAAGAAAGAAAGAAAGAGAAAGAAAGAAAGAAAGAAAGAAAGAAAGAAAGAAAGAAAGAAAGAAAGAAAGAAAGAAAGAAAGAAAAAGAAAGAAAGGAAAGAAAGAAAGGAAAGAAAGAAGAGAAAGTAATAACTTTTAAACCAAAATATCAAAGTAAACAACTAATTATAATTTTTAAAGAAAAAATAGTTCCCAGTTCCCTAATTCTATTCTGTCTTCTTGGTGTTTGGCATACATGGGTGTGCTCAAGGCTTACTCCTTGCACTCAGGGCTTGTGCTCAAGGCTTACTCCTTACTTACTTGCTCAAATACTCTGGACTCAGGAACTACTCCTGGCTAGGTTGGAGAGACCAAATGCAGTGCAAGGTATGAAACCAAGATAAACCTAAGTGTCTTACCCGCTGTACTATCTCTCTGGCTTCAATTATAAATTGTTTATATTTATACTATCTCTCTGACCCCAACTACAAATCTTTTATTGATCCTTTTAATCTATGAATGAGTAAAATTGTTTTCCTCTTTACTTGTTTCAGATCAAATCTCTATAAAATCCCTATATCTTTTCCTGTGATTAATATCTCTGTGTTTCTTTGAGTGTATAAAACATGACAACATATCTAGGTATATATATGGAAATTAAAATTGTACATGATTCCTGTGTATGCATATATACATGAAAATTAATTTAAAATACTTAAATTGCAACATGAAAATTAGTGTCCTACAACAGTATAGTGAGTGACACAAAGTATGCCATAGTAAGAGGGAGTATTTATGAATAACATATAGTAAAATAGTCCTAATTTTAATAAAGGACAAAAATGATTTGAATTATTAAAATGAATAAAATTTCATATGACTTAATGCGTGTTTTACATTTTTCAACTTCCAGAAAGTAATCCTGCCTCCTTTCATATAAACTTCAAGGAATTTCCCTATATACCAACTTAGATACTCTGTGCCCTTCCCTGGATATCTCACATGGACACAAAGTCTTTGCCCTACAGGATCTATGAATCTCACACTAGCTTCTCCTCACTTACCTTATCCTTCCATAGGTTTCTTAATAATGACATTGCATCCAATCAGATTATCTGTTATTATAACAACAAAATCAACATACTGGGAACTAGAAGAAAACAATCATAGTAAGATGCTAATAAAGTCTGAATGGTGAGAAATTTTCCTGAGAATGGTAAATTAACACGAGTAGAAAAAAAAGAAACTGGAATATGGGAATATTCCAAGATGAGGCAGCAGTAGTTTTGACCCTAAAACAGATATATTATTAAAGCATGATGCAACTAAAATGTGATCAACGTATCTGAAACACTGTAATGTTCCAGTGTCAGATAATTTCATGACTGACTTATATGGACTATAAATCTAAACTAAACAACTTTGGCGATAGATTAGTATGAAGGTTTGGGAAAATTAACAATTATCCCAAAAAGGAATGCATATTGCTTATCTTTACAGTTCTATATATGGAAAAGTAGACTTGTGTCCAAAATAAGGGAAAATATTCTCTGGTATTTCTAGGATCAGAAATCAGTTTATCTTCTAAATGCTAAAGTCTGCTATGTTTCCTACACATTGAGGACTGAAAGCATTCCTTTGACCATATAAATGTGGCCAAAGTGGAAATTAGAACAAATTGGTAAGATACCAGAAGAAAGGTTTGAATGTTCATCATCCAATGAATATTCTCTAATGATAAAAATGTGCTAGCACCCACACTATGCAATATAACAGTTTCTGCTCACATGTGGCTACCGAGTACTTGAAATTTAACTGGAGCTTGTAGGGAACTAAATATTTTACTTTATTGATTAATTTTATTTTCATTTTATCAGACACAAGTAATTCATAGAATTTGAAGTATATATTGGATATAATTGGATCAAACACAAGACCAGTATCACAATTTGGTCTGAAATATATCAATAGAATTAAGAATTATCCTTCAGCAAGAAACAGTGATGCCCAGAAAGCCAAGATTTTACAGAAATTGTATCCATAAAGTGATGGTAAGTTAAGAGGGAGAAAGGGTTTCCTATTTTCGAGCAACAGTGTTGGTGGTATCATCTGACATCACTGAATAAGCCCTAGTTAGCAAATCATAACAATTGTAAAGTTAAAATGGCAATGGCACAAATTACATTTCTTTTAGTATTTTCTTCATTTAAAAAATTCTCAATATTTTTTAAAGGTATCCTCTCCCCTTGGTCAATAATTCTGAGTAAGTCAGTGTATAACAAATGGATACCAACACCCAACTTTGCATCTTTTTCCTTCTTTCTAACAAACTTCTTGCTTGAGTCCTGTTCTCTAGTCATAGCTAAAAGTGAAAGCATATGACCACCAACATAACACCTTCATCACCCCTTCCTACCAAACTTAAATTTTATAAGGCTCTGCCACAAATCACATAAATAGGAAAAAGACAGAAAGCTCTTAGAACTTGTCACAAAATTCTGCACAATGACAGTTTATTCAGAAAGAGCAATTTTTCATATGGGTTTGACATACAACTTCATTTGCTTTTGTTGGGGTTATGACATTATTTGTTAGCCTCACCCAAGAATTCTAGCAAGTCCAAGTTCCTCTGCACTTCCAGTTGTAACAACTGCAGTTGGGTGGGTGGGATTTGTCTTCAAATCATTAGCTAAATGTTGATTTTCTGCTGCCATCAAGATAAATCTTACTTTATGCCACTAAGGGAGTGGGGAAAGAAATTCTTTGACCTGCTGCTTTTGTTCTGCAAGTGATTAATTGATTAAGACTACTGAATACACATTGTACCATAATAGAAGTATAGATTAAGCTTTGCCTGTTTGCCTTCTCACAAACCTCCACTGACAGTCTTCAAAAAGGAAAACAATAAGTTAGTTTTACCTTTAATTCTTCAATCCTTCCCCTATATTTGTTGCAAGAATTGTTTGCTTACAATTGTTGTAAGAATTGTTGATTATTTTCCTGAATATTCTTAACTCCAAGGTACCAGAGCATGGTGTAACAAAAAAATGCTGGCTTCCATTAGTTATACATTGACTTATTCATAAGAATATCATAATATACTTGATTATATAATATCATAATAATGTATGATATTAACATTTTCATTTTGATTGAGGAAGTCTTTATCCTATTGGGTGTCTTTGTCTTTCCTTTCGGAGGCTGCCTTTTTTTTTCATTTTATTTATTTATTTATTTATTTATTTATTTATTTATTATTTTATTTTATTTTTTTAACAATTACAAAACTGTTCATGTTTGGATTTCAGCCATACAGTGTTCCAGCACCCATCCCATCCCAGTGCCCATTTTCCACCACCAATGTCCCCGACTCCCTCCCCTCCATTAGCCTGCCTCCATGGCAGGTTCTCCATCTCTTTTCTCTATTTTTCTTTCTCTCTCTCTCTTTCTCTCTTCCTTCTCTTACATATTGTGGATTGTAATACATATATTTAGAGGTTATCATGTGTATCTTTTTGCCTTTATTTATTTATTTTTTTTTTTTTATTATACCACAGTGAAACATACAATTACAAAGGTGATCATAATTGGTTCTTGGTAATACAGTATACCAGCACCCATCCCTCCACCAGTGCCCCATTTCCACCACCAATGTACCCCACCCCTCCTGCCCACCCCCATGCTGCCTTAATAGCAGGTACCCCAGTTTCCTCTCTTTCTCTCTCTGTCTCTCTCTCTGTCTCTGCATCTCTCAGCCTCGGAGGCTGCCTTTAGGCCAGTGGGAACCAAGCCATACAATGGATTGAAAAGTTGGCTATTAATATATCCCTGAGTCCTATTGTTTCTCCATGGAGGGAATTTAATTAGCTTTTTTTTAAGTTCACTCTTAAGATGTGTGAATGTGAAATAATAATTTGTATCCTGCTACTTTCATGACTAGTGAGAGAATTATTAACTTGATACCACAGAAGTGCTGTATAAAATCATTACATTTGAAAGACATTCCATTTTAATTCATCCAACTGATTTTCATAAAGGACAATTCATATTTATGAATTTCATAAAGTATCAATTAGAACATGCTATAGTTCTAGGGTGATGTAGTGCTGCTCAAATCTGCCATGTCAGGACTTATCTGGCCTTCCCTGGCAGCACTTGGGGACGTTGGGATATACCCAGTAGTAATTGGGAGAACCCAGGGATGAACTCAGAAATGCTTTTGAGACATGTGATGCCAGGACTCAGGTCCAGGAGAGCTGTGTGCATGGTATACATCCTCTACTATCGCTTTGGCTCCAAAAACAGAATTTTAGCCTAGGTTGTATATTAAAAATTTTAATGAGCTTTAATTACTATTTCATTTTATCACAAATAATCAAATCCAATGATAGTAAGGATCAGAAATGAAGTATCTGTTATGCCTTTTATTGATGGTGCTTGTGGTAAAGGAAAGAAATAGTAGTTGTGAAACATGAGGCATTTCCAGGAACCTTAACTACTTAGTTAACAAAATAGCAGAAACCAGAGTGATAGTAGAGTGGATAGGGCATTTGCCTTGTGAAACAGGTTCATTCCTGACATCCCATATGGTCCCCCAAGCACCATCAGGAGCAATTGCGGAGTTCAGAGCCAAGAGTAAACCATAAGCCTCACTGCTTGTGATCCAAAAAAGCTAAATAGATAAACAAACAAACAAATAAATAAAAAGGATATAGTAGGTAATAAGTGGGCCAAGAGAAGACTGGGTTTTTAATAAATTGAGAGTAATCCTGAATGTTTAGAAAGAAGGAAAACTAATGCAAAGATTATTTATAAAACAATAATAATTCAATTTATATATTTCCCTTAAAACCAACCTACTAAGCCATATAGGCTTTTAATTTTTTGGATCAAGGAAACACTGTTCATATACCATATTGTACAACCTGTCTACAAGAATTATGGAAGTTTTTATTAAAATAATCAAGCACAAAAGATACCCCCAAAATCTATGTACTTATTACTTGTATAACACCACATGTGCAATTTTCTATCCTGAAAAACTTCCTCTGGAATTTGCAGTAAGTACAAGTGCTTTGTTCTTAGATTACATTTACCACTAACACAGGTCTTACTAAAACACCTCCTAAATAATCTCTGAAGATATCTTGACAGGATTTTTGCTGTTTTATATATTGAATTAATTTAGCCTTTTCTGTGTTGAATTTATATATCACCTTTTACACATGGTTTAGAAAAGTTCATTTCTAACTATTTGAAACCAAAGATTTTGTGTAGTTTAGGAAAATACCAGAGTATGTAATAGAGATAATAGGTCTCATGCTTTCTATGGTCTCACAGAATGATCAGAATGAATCATCCAAGAGATTATATAGACTGTATATATATTATATATACAGCTGCTGGCAGAAGCAGGTCAGCACCTAACCCAGTGAATTCAGCAATGCAGTGGACAGTATCAAACCCAGTGAATTCAGCAATGCAGTGAACAGTATCAGAGCATTGCAAGCACAGATTAGAATGCCCCACCATGCAAAAGTCAATAATGGCGAATACCAGGAAAGAAATACTCAGACACCTGAACAACCAGTCTAACAGAAGAAACTCAATACATATCAAATCTCAAAGGAGCTTTTCAAAAATGATATTTCCCTTACACCATAATTTCAACTTCTCAGCATTCCTACAAAACAGAAAATCACATCCATCATTCCTCACACAATAGCTGGATTTTGAAGTATCTAATAAAATATAAAATATGGTTGACATCAAAATAACATGAATATCCAGAGACCAGGTCATATCTCTAAGCATTACAAGTGTTACAGAAAAACCTGAGTATAACTGTCTTACAGTTCCATGAATAATACAAGTCTCATTCCCTTCAGCTGATATATGGCTTTTGGACACCAAAGTTTGAAAGGAAATGAAATCCATAAATTACTATTCTAATACTTCTATTCATGTAACTTCTTTGTCCTAATAAAAAGGAGTTAGACATTAATTAAAATCTTTTAATGCTAATAAAATATGAAAGAGAAGTAAAGATGCACTTGTTCTATTCTAATTGAATTTATGTTTTTCCATTTTAACTGGCAATATTAAATTTATGTTAACTGTGTAGTTACTCTGTGTAAAGCATTCTTGCAAGAACTTTCCAAATAATATGAATTCTCACAACAACCCTGTATCACTGTATCACTGTCTTCCCGTTCATCATCGATTTGCTCGAGCGGGCCCCAGTAACATCTCCATATGTCCTGTCTCATGCTAGTAGAGCCCAAGGCATCTGCTTGCTCCAAGAACATAAAGAGCCTCAATCCATTCCGGAATGAGGTCTATAATTGTTACTGGTATTTGGCATATCAAATACAACACGGGTAGCTTGCCAGGCTCTGCCGTGCAGGTAGCATACTATTGTAGGCATCTCTAAGTCCAGCAACAACCCTATTATTCACATATTAGAAATTAAGAAAATGGAAGCAAAGAGAGGTTAAATAATATGTACAAAGTCAAATTGTAAATAGCATAATTGAAATAGAGAGCTGCTACTGGCTCTCCCTGTGACCAGCTGCTCACGAGGCGCCCAGGAGGGATGGTGGGTTCTAGCCCTGGCCCACCACCCCAGCAGAGCCTCGCAACAAGCCAGACGACCCCCCCACTCCATGAGGGCCTCCATTTTCCACATCCGGACTTCTCTCTCGTCAGACCTCCACCCAGCAGACCAGCCTATCAACGCCCGGCTCATCGAAGTTCCACCCTGCAGCAGTCTTTCTTAAATCCGGCTCAGGTATGCTGGTCCAGAGACTCGCAGACATGGGCAGAGCTGCTACTGGCTCTCCCTGTGACCAGCTGCTCACGAGGCGCCCAGGAGGGATGGTGGGTTCTAGCCCTGGCCCACCACCCCAGCAGAGCCTCGCAACAAGCCAGACGACCCCCCCACTCCATGAGGGCCTCCATTTTCCACATCCGGACTTCTCTCTCGTCAGACCTCCACCCAGCAGACCAGCCTATCAACGCCCGGCTCATCGAGTTCCACCCTGCAGCAGTCTTTCTTAAATCCGGCTCAGGTATGCTGGTCCAGAGACTCGCAGACATGGGGCAGAGCTGCTACTGGCTCTCCCTGTGACCAGCTGCTCACGAGGCGCCCAGGAGGGATGGTGGGTTCTAGCCCTGGCCCACCACCCCAGCAGAGCCTCGCAACAAGCCAGACGACCCCCCCACTCCATGAGGGCCTCCATTTTCCACATCCGGACTTCTCTCTCGTCAGAACTCCACCCAGCAGACCAGCCCATCAACGCCCGGCTCGCACAGCCGCTTGCGGCCGCGGTTCATCATTAAATGCTGGACTTAGAGATGCCTACAAGAGTTATGCTACTTGCACGGCAGAGCCTGGCAAGCTACCCATGTTGTATTTGATATATATGCCAAATACCAGTAACAATTATAGACCTCATTCCGGAATAGATTGAGGCTCTTTATGTTCCTGGAGCAAGCAGATGCCTTGGGCTCTACTAGCATGAGACAGGACATATGGAGATGTTACTGGGGCCTGCTCAAGCAAATCGATGATAAACGGGAAGACAGTGACAGTGATAATTGAAATAAAATACTACAAATCTGAACCCTGGTGCTTAAGTACTGAGTCTGGCATATTTATAACATCATATACCATAGCAATAAACATAAGGATCACTTTAAAAGAAGTCTTTTATAATACGACCCGGCTGCATGGGTAGGTGGCAGACAGGAGACAGGCTTGTCTACGTACCCAGGGCTCTGCCCCATGTTCCCTGGCTGGTTGATGATCTGACATAGAAAAAGACTAGGGGGGGAAAAAAAAAGACTGGGCCCTCTAGGATGAACCCAGAAGCACGGGAGAGCCTGGCAGGCTACCCATGGTGTATTCTATATGCCAAAAACAGTAACATAATGGACCTCATTCCCAACGAATGTAGATGTTACTGGCACCCACTCAAGCAAATATATGAAGTGACAAGTGACAAGTGACCATATCACCCTGCGATATACAATTACAAACATGTTCATAATTGGGTTTCAGTCATACATTGTTCCAGTACCTGTGCCTCCACCAGTGTCCTATTCCCACCCCCAATGTCCTCAATTTCCCTACCCACTGCCTCAGACTGCCTCCATAGCAGGCACTTTGCCTCTCTCTCTCCTCTCTCTCTTCTCTCTCCTTTCTTTCTCTCTTTCTCTCTCTCTCTTCTCTTTACATTGTGGCTTGCCCAACAGACATTTAGGGATTATCATGTAAATCCCTTTGTGTACATTCAATGCTCACTTCTAGTGTGGATTTACCATTTTCCATAATTGATAGAACACTAGTATATATTTATATCCCACTAATGAATGCAGTAATTCCATATCTGTCATTTATCTTCTGATTAATTTCCTTCATCATGATAATCTCCATGCCCATCCATTTGCAGGTAAAATTTCATGCCTTCCACTTTTCTGACAGCTGCATAGTATTCCATTGTGTAGGTATGCCATAGTTTCTTTAACCAGTCTTCTGTTCTCAAAAATTTAGATTGTTTCTAGATTCTGGCTATTGTAAAAAGTGCTGCGATGAATATAGAATGCAGATAATGATTCTGCTGTGTGTTTTTGGGTCTCCAGGGTATAGTCCCAGGAGTGGCATTGATGTGTCAAATGGGAGCTCAATATCTAGTTTTTGGAGCAATGTCCATATTGTTTTTCAAGGAGCTGGACAACTCAGTACTCCAACCAACAGTGGATGAGTCCCTTTCTCCCGCATCCATGACAGCACTGGCTGTTCTTGCTCTTTTTGATGTGTGCCAGTCTCTGTGGTATGAATGATGCCTCACTGTTGTTTTGATTTGCATCTCCCTGATGATTAGAGATGAAGGGCAATTTTCATATGTCTTTTGGTTATTAGAATTACTTCTTTGGAAGGTTCTATTCATGTCTTCTCCCCATTTTTGATGGGGTTGACTGTTTTATTCTTGCTAAGTTCTACCAGTGCTTGATATATCATGAATATTAACCCCTGATCAGATGGGCATTGGGTGAATATTCTTTCCTAGTCTGTGGGTTGTCTCTGTGTCTTGGTCACTGTTTCTTTTGAGGTACAGAAGCTTTTCAGTTTTATATAATCCCATTTGTTTATCTTTGCTTCCATTTGCATTGTCAGTGGTGTTTTGTCTTTGATGATGCCTTTAGATTTGATGTTGTAAAGCATTTTTTACTATGTTTTCTTCAATGTACCTTATAGATTCATGTCTGATGTTGAGATCTTTGATCAATTTTGATCTGAATTTTGTACATGGTGTTAGAAGAGGTCTAAGTTCATTTTTTTACATGTAGCTGCCCAGTTTTTCCAGCACAATACGATCATATCAATAGATGCAGAGAAAGCATTGAACAGATCTAACACCCTATTCATGATAAAAAAAAAACTCTCCATAAAATGGGAATTGAAGGAACTTTCCTTAATATACTCAAAGTCATCTATTCCAAGCCCACAGCTAGCATCATTCCAGTTGAGATCGCGTGCATTCAGGGTGGTATGGCCATAGACTAAATAGGGAAAAAACTGAAAGGCTTTCCCCTAAGATTGGGGACAAGAGAAAGTTGCCTACTTTCTCTCACCACTTTTATTCAATATAGTATTGGAGGTACTTGTCATAGCAATCAGGGAAGAAAAGGACATTAAGGGCATCTAGATAGGAAAGGAAGAAGTCAAGCTGTCACTATTTGCAGATGGCATGATACTATACCTAGAGAACCATACACTCTTTACCAAAAATCTTCTAGAAAAAATAGACTCCTATAGTAGAGTGGAAGGGTACAAAATTAATATGCAAAAGTCAATGGCCTTCCTATATAGAAATAATGAAAGAGAAGAAAGAGATATTTAAAAAGATTCCACTCACAATTGTGCCACATAAAATCAAACTTAAATTAGGAATTGATTTGCCTAAGAACGTAAAGGGTTTGTACAAAGAAAACTATAAAATGTTGCTTCAAGAAATAAAGAAGGATTTTGAACTCTCACACCGGCCTGTCTCCACCTCAGGTATTTTCCCTGGGGTGTGCAGCTGGCGGCGGCTTCGCTTATTAATACAAATACTAGGAAATTCAACACCAAGGGAAGGTAATACCCTCAAGAAAAAGGAAACAGTACACTAGAGGAATCTATCCCTGAACACCCACAACACCATGGGGGAAACAACTAGATCCCCAGTTCGAAGAACAGAAAAGCGAATCAACCCTGAAGACTCAAAAAGAATGCAAATGTGCATGATCTCTCTGACAATGAATTTAGAGAAGAAATTGGTAGGATGTTTAAGGAGCTCAACAGAAAAATGGAGCAGATGTCCAATAAAATACAGGAGAACATAAATGAAGCAGTTGAAAGGGCAGTCAATAAATTAAGGGAGGAAATGAGAGACGGAAATGAGAACCATGCAAATAGAAATATCATCGCTTAAAAACTCAGTAGATGAAATGAAAAACACAATAGGGGCTCTCAACAGTAGGATGACAGCAGCAGAAGAGAGAATCAGTGAGACTGAAGATGAGCTGCAGAAAGCACTCAGACATAAGATGGAAAAAGACCGGAAAATGGATCAGCAATGGAACAGAGAACAATGGGATGAAGCCAGGCAGAACAACATAAGAATTATTGGAGTCCCAGAGGGACAGGAAAGTAACCCCATGGAAATTAAAACAGTTAAAAAACAACCTGGCTGAAAAGTTCCCCGAGTTAAAGGATGGAGGCATCTAGATCCAAGAAGCCTGACACGTACCAGCAAGAAGAGACCCCAATAGAAAGATCCCAAGAACATCCTAGTCAAAGTAATGGATGCCATAGACAGAGACATAATTCATCAGGCAGCAAAATCAAAGAAGGAATGGTATACAAAGGAGCAACAATTCGACTTTCAGCAGACTACTCAGAAGATACCCTCCAAGCCCGAAGGCAGTGGTGGAATATAGTAAAAAAAACTTAATGAAATGAATGCCTCAGCAAGAATTCTTTATCCAGCTAAACTCTCACTCAGATTTGAAGGACAGATATACAACTTCTTGGATAAACAACAGCTTAGGAACTTTGTAAAATCAAAACCAACCTTAAAAAGAAGGACTGAAAGGTCTACTATAATACGAGACATAACCCAAAAGAACAACCAATCTATACAGAAAGAGGGCAAAAAATCCCATGACAATAATCTCTCTCAATATCAATGGTCTAAATGCACCAGTTAAGAGACACAGAGTGGCAAAATGGATCAAAAAATTGAATCCGACATTCTGCTGCCTTCAAGAAACACACCTGAACAATCGGAGCAAAGACAGGCTCAAAATAAAAGGCTTGAAAACAATCCTTCATTCAAACAACCCATCCAAAAGGGCTGCGGTAGCCATACTGGTATCAAACAACATAGACTTCAGGCTAATGAAGGTCAGAAAGGACAATGAAGGTCACTTCTTAATAGTCAAGGGATGCATATATCAGGAAGAAATCATGCTATTAAACATATATGCACCCAACGAGGGGCCAGCAAAATACCTAAAACAACTACTAATAGACTTCAAAGAAGACATTGACAGCAACACAATTGTAGTTGGAGACTTCCAACACTGCTCTATCAACCCTGGATAGATCAACAAGATTGAAACTTACCAAGGAAATACTGGCCCTAAAAGAAGAGATGGAAGAAAGAGGGCTGGTAGACAAATATAGGGCATTTCATCCCCCAAAAGCTGAATACACTTTCTTCTCCAGTGCACATGGAACATACTCCAAAAGAGATCACATACTGAGCCATAAATCATACCACCATAAAATCAAGAAGATAGAAATTGTGCCAACTATTTTCTCAGACCATGATGCACTGAAAATAGAAGTTAAATGTACACAAAAATGGAGACCAAGTACCTGGAAACTAAACAGCTCACTGCTGAACAACCAGCAAATCATAAAAGAAATCAAAGAGGAAATCCAAAGATTCCTGAAAACAAATGAGACTGAAGACATGAATTACCAGAACTTGTGGGATACAGCAAAAGCAGTGTTAAGAGACAAGTTCATAGCTCTTCAAGCATTCATCAGAAAAGAAGAAAAGGCCATCACAAACAGTCTGACTTCACAACTTAAGATCTTAGAGAGTGACCAACAAAAAGGAGCCCAACCCAAGCAGAAAGAAAGAAATAATAAAACTTAGAGCAGAAATCAATGAGATGGAATGTCAAAAAACAATCCAGAAGATCAACGAAACCAAAAGCTGGTTCTTTGAAAAAATAAACAAGATTGACAAACCACTTGCAAGACTTGTAAGAAAAGGAAAATAGAGAACCCAAATAAATAGAATCAGAAATGAAAACGGGGACATCACAACAGAAACCACAGAAAATCAAAAGATCATCAGAGATTACTATGAGAGCCTGTATGCCACGAAACAAGAGAACCTTGTAGAAATGGACAAATTCCCAAATTCTTATAGCCTCCCAAGTCTGCAACAAGAAGATTTGGAATACCTTAACAAACCTATCTCCATTGAGGAGATAGAATGGGTAATCAAAAGTCTCCCCAAACACAAAAGCCCAGGTCCAGATGGATTCACCAGTGAATTCTACAAAACCTTTAAAGAGGACCTACTCCCAATTCTTTTTTAAGCTCTTCCGGCAAATTGAAGAAACAGAAACACTTCCAAATAGCTTTTTACGAGGCACATATCACCCTGATACCCAAAGCAGACCAAGGTGTCACAAAAAAGGAAAACTACAGACCAATCTCCCTGATGAATACAGATGCTAAAATCTTCAACAAAATACTAGCAAATAGAATCCAAAGAATCATCAAAAAGATTATACACCATGACCAAGTGGGATTCATCCCGGGAATGCAAGGATGGTTCAACATCCGCAAATCAATCAACATAATACATCATATCAACAAAATGAAAAATAAAAACCATATGATCATATCAATAGATGCAGAGAAGGCATTTGACAAGATTCAACACCCGTTCAGGATAAAAGCTCTCTGTAAAATAGGGATTGAAGGAACCTTCCTCAAGATAACCCAGGCCATCTACTACAAGCCCACAGCGAGCATCATTCTCAATGGGGAAAAACTGAAAGCCTTGCCCTTAAGATCAGGGACAAGACAAGGCTGCCCACTCTCTCGACTTCAATTCAATATAGTATTGGGAGTACTTGACATAGCAATCAGGGAAGAAACAGACATAAGGGCATCCAGATAGTAAGGGAAGAAGTCAAGTTGTCACTATTTGCAGATGACATGATATTATACCTGGAAAACCCGAAACTCTCTACCAAGAGGCTCCTAGAAATAATACAATCCTATAGTAGAGTGGCAGGGTACAAAATCAATACCCAAAAGTCAATGGCCTTCCTATATGCAAACAGCAAAAGAGAAGAAAGGGACATTAAAGAAGCTATCCCATTCACAATTGCACCGCAGAAAATCAAATACCTAGGAATCAGTTTGACAAAGAATGTAAAGGATCTCTATAAAGAAAACTACAAAACGTTACTTCAGGAAATAAAAGAAGACCCGAGGAAATGGAGACACATTCCTTGCTCATGGATTGGAAGGATTAACATTATCAAAATGGTAATACTCCCTAGAGCTTTATACAGATTCAATGCAGTCCCTATAAAGATACCAATGATGTTCTTCAAAGAAATTGAACAAACACTCCTGAAATTTGTATGGAATAATAAACCCCACGAATAGCTAACGCAATCCTTGGGAAAAAGAAGATGGGAGGTATCACTTTCCCCAACCTCAAGCTCTACTACAGAGCAGTTGTAATTAAGACAGTGTGGTATTGGTATAGAGACAGACCCGTAGACCTATGGAATAGAACTGAATATCCTGAAACACACTCTCAAATATACAACCATTTAATCTTCGATAAAGGAGCAAAAAATATTAAGTGGAGCAAAGAAAGCCTCTTCAACAAATGGTGCTGGGAAAACTGGGCAGCTACATGTAAAAATATGAACTTAGACCTCCTTTTAACGCCATGCACAAAAGTCAGATCAAAATGGATTATAGAAATCAACATCAGACATGAATCTATAAGGTACATCGAAGAAAACATAGGAGAAACGCCCTACGACATCGAAACTAAAAAGTATCTTTAAAGACGACATACCACTGACCAAGCAAATGGAAGCAAAGATAAACAAATGGGATTATATAAAATTTAAAAGCTTCTGCACCTCAAAAGAAATGGTGACCAAGATACAAAGACAATCCACAGAGTGGGAAAGGATATTCACCCAATACCCATCTGACAAGGGGTTAATATCCAGGATATATCAGGCACTGGTAGCCCTTCACAAGAAAAAAACAGCCAAGCCCATCAAAAAATGGGGAGAAGAAATGAACAGAAGCTTCCAAAAAGAAGAAATTCGAATGGCCAAAAGGCATATGAAAAAGTGCTCTTCATCTTTAATCATCAGGGAGATGCAAATCAAAACAACAATGAGGTACCATCTCACACCACAAAGACTGGCACACATCCAAAACAGCAAGAACAACCGGTGCTGGCGTGGATGTGGGGAAAAAAGGGACTCTGATCCACTGTTGGTGGGAGTGCCGACTGGTCCAGCCCTTTTGGAAAACAATACGGGCATTCCTTCGAAAACTAGACATTGAGCTCCCATTTGATCCAGCAATAGCACTCCTGGGAATATACCTGAGAGACGGAAAAACACATAGCAGAAACACTGTCTCTACTTCTTTATTCATCTCTGCTGTATTCACTATAGCTAGAATCTGGAAACAACCCTAAATGCCCGAGAACAGAGGACTGGCTAAAGAAACTGTGGTACATCTACACTATGGAATACTATGCAGCTGTCAGAAAAGATGAAATTATGAAATTTACCTGCAAATGGATGGACATGGAGACTATCATGCTGAGTGAAATTAGTCAGAAGGAAAAGGACAGATATAGAATGACTGCATTCATTAATAGGATATAAATAGATACCAGTGTTTTACTAAATATGTGAAATGGTAATGGCAGATTAAAACTCACCATTGAATATACACAAAGAGACTTAAGTGATAAACTCTAAATATCTTCAGGGCTAGTCACAATGTGTAAAACAAGAGGGAGAGAGATGCAGAGACAGAGAGACAGAGAGAGAGAGAGAGGAATCAGTGCTACCTGCTGTTGAGGCAGCCTGGGGTGGGTGGGAGGGGTGGGGTACATTGGTGGTGAAAATGGGGCACTGGTGGAGGGATGGGTGCTGGAATACTGTACTACCAAGAACCAATTGTGAACACCTTTGTAATTGTATGTCTCACGGTGGTATAATAAAATTTTTTAAAAAATAAAATAAATAAAATAAAAAAACAAAAAAATACGCAGCTGAAACACCATTCCTATTGTAGTAAAAAAATAAAAGAAGACCTGAGAAAATGGATACACATTCCCTGCTCATGGATTGGGAGAATTAACATTAGCAAAATGGCAATATTCCCCCAAAGTTTTATACAGATTCATGTGGTCCCTATGAGGATACCCATGACATTCTTTAAATAAATTAACCAAATACTCCTGAGATTTGTATTGAATAATAAACCCCCATTAGTAACTAAAGCAATCCTTGGGAAAAACAAGATGGGAGGTATCACTTTCTCCAACTTATAACTATTCTAAAAAGCAGTAGTAGTTAAAACAGCATGGTATTGGTATAGAGACAGAACTTTAGACCTACTTAATATCCGGACCCCCACTCTTATAAATATGATATCTTAATCTTTGTTAAGGTGCAAAAAATATTAAGTGGAGCAAAGAAAGTCGCCTCAACAGGTGGTGCTGGAAAAACTGGGCAGCTACATGTAAATATTACTTTTTTCCTAACAAAATATTAATTCCTTAACTGGCATGCAACATTTTATTCAAAAATATGCGTGAAAGCATTTGCCACATAATTCAAAAAGCCAATTTCTTCTTTTTTAATTAAGTAACACCACTTCTATGAAAGTAGACAGACTTAACCTAAAATTAAAATTTTCTCATTTGTAGAAAGTAAACTCTGTACCAAAACATGTAAATAAGGACTAAATGGATCAAATGTCAGGAGCCTGATATTTCTAAAAGTATGACTTTAGTGAATGGACTACAGATCATTGTCTTCAGAGTTCTGATTTGTAGAATATACAGAATTCCTTTTACAGCAATCTATACCAATTGCCTATAAGTCTTGCATCAAGACAGAGAGATAAGACTTCATTGAAATCATCTTGCATTTTTTCTCTCGGTGTCCATAGTTTGTTTGGAAATATTATTGTCGCAAGGACATAAACTTCAAGTTATGGTAGTACATATTTCATTTATCAAATGGAATTGCTCCATTCTGTGTCTATTGAGTCTGTTAAAAATTCATGGGCTCACTTTTTTATGAAAGCATATCTCCAAAGCTCAATATCTTTTTAAAAACTATCATTAGATTTTTCTATATTCATTCATACTCAGAATTTAATCTCTTCTTTTCTTTCATTTACTCCTACCTGCTTTTCTGGCTAGTAATTTCAAAATACTAGATCAGGGCTTTAAAATATTTAAAATAGAAATAAAAAAAAAACTTTTGAGTCTGAATTTTCCTTTTTCACTAGGGATAACTTCTGACTAATCAATAGTTTAAAAGAGCACCTCCTCCAGCCTTCTGGAGCAGTTTCACTCACTAACAAATCAACTTTATGATGCTGACTCTCTTAACAGACCCCAGCATTCAATTTCTTTTCGTTCTTAGTACCAGAACAAAACTGCCACAGTTCTGCTCATTCCAGATTCAAAGCTGTCATAATCTGCTGTTACATTTTTCTGAATGTCCTCAAAGCTGTCAAAATGTTTGCTATATCTATCAAAATATGCCAAATTCATTTTGGGGCATTGGACATGAGCAGTACCAAAATATATGAAGATTAAAATAGAAAGTGTAGGATAGAACATGCCTTTGCTACTAAGTATGACAGAGAGAATTATAAAAAAAATGATTGCTACTACTGGAACACTATCAGTTTAGGCTGACTTTTAACTTTTACAAACTTCTAGCGAGTATAGCAACAATTTTTGCTAATAAAAGATCACATTTTGTGTCAACTCCTGGTCAATATAATTGTTCAATTTAGGCACCAGGATCCTAAACAGCATATATAAACCAACATATTCTATTTGTTTCAAATTAATGCAAATACTTCCAGCCTCAGGGAGTTTTCTGAAGCCCAGAGACCATATTTTAATAAATACAATTAAGTAGAAAAGATAGATACTCATGCCTACCTAAGTTTCACATCTTAGAATGACACTTTATCCTATATACATGAAACAAACAAACAAAAAAATATATATATATATATGAACCCAGAGCCACGGTGGCAAGATACCTGTGGTGTATTCAATATGCCAATAACAGCAACAATAACGGACCTCATTCCCAACAAATTGAGACATTACTGGGGCCTCCTCGAGCAAATCAATGAACAATGGGGGAGACAGGTAATACAAGTGATATGTATATATAAATTATATATTATACATATATTATATAATATTTGTATAAGTTATAACTAAAGCACTGCTCTACACATGAATGAATACAGTTCAGTGAGGGGCACAAGGTTCCCTGGGCATCACAGACAAAAGCCTTGGGAATGCCCTAAGAACTGCCAGGTGTGATCTTGAAGGCCCTTGAGCACTCTGGGGTGGCTTGGTAATCTCTGGCACCAGGATTCTAAACAGCATTGAACTCCTGGGCCTTTTCACTGTACCTCCAGCCAACCTGACTGGAAGCAGTCTTCTGGGCATCTAAGTACCACTTAGGAGACAAAAAAAAATTAATAATAACTCAGGCATAAAGTTAATCTTTAGTTAAACTCAAACCTAAACTTTTATGATGGCAATGAACAATACTAAACACATAAAATTGTGAAACTAAACCCTTGAAACTTCATAAAGTTTTAAAACTGATAAATTGTTAAATTTATAAAGAAAAATATAAGCCTGATCAATTCTTTTTATTGTCCTATTTTAATCATTACAAATGTGAACAGATCTAAGAGTAAAATTCTATATCATACTAGACTCCATGAATAACTCAAACTCTCCAATAATCAAGATTAATGCTTACCTCAAAGGCATTTTGTATTTTGACAAAGTCACCCACACTGAGGCGGTTTTCAAGTAGGCCTGGGCCAAAGTCTTCGTCTGTGTTTGCACCATCCATTTTCTCCAAGCATTTGGGTCCAGTTTGAAATCCCGTGTTTAACTCAGAAATTGCAATCTTGTTGGCCATAATGAGCTCACCTCTCTTCAGCAGCCTTTAACATATCTATGCTTTCTTATTAAGTCTTCACACGGTGCCTTTAAATAGAAACTCAACTTATCTATAGAATTTAAAACAAAAGTATGGCAGCTTTGCTTGGTCTTTAAGTCACTGATCTTTGTTGAACACATACCTTGCTTGCTTTCTCTGTTTCTTTGCTTCCCTATTTCCACTCTGAAGAAGCCTATGTTCTCTCTTAAACACATACTTCTCTTTTACTCTCCTCAAATAAGTTTCAATAAAATACTCTTGAGTCAGCATTCACCAGCATGTGTGTTTGTGTGTGTGCCTTGAAGCAATTATATATATACATATATATACTGCTACATATATACTGCTACATATATATACTTCTACATATATATACTTCTACATATATATACTGCTACATATATACTGCTACATATATATGCTACATATATTAATATATATATATATATATATATATATATATATATATATATAGCTATAAGGCATATTTGTTTTGGGCCATACCCAGCAGTGGTGAGGACTTTCTCCTGGCTCTGCACTCAGGAATCAGTCAGGAATGGCTAGGGGCTAGGGGTGAACATAGGTTGGCCGCATACAAGGCAAAATGCTCTACTCACTGTACTGACTCAGGCTCAGGTCATATATATAATTAAGAGGCCAACAAGTTCAAGCCCAGAGCCGGGGAATATAAGCCCTCAAAGCCCACCCTTTCTTCATTCCAGTTTATTGCCAACATTGAGTTTAATTCGTTAAAACCATCCCATCTTTATACTCTGTTTACCTAGGCTTGTTTTTAAAAACTAAAAAATTCCCTTATTTGTTTATAGTGACCAACATATAATATCACTTTTAGTTTCCATTTTAAGTGCACTAGAAAAACAACTTCTCAAAATACCATTGAGTAAATTGCTCCTATGAATATGTTACGAACTTAAATTCTATTTTATTTCTTATCTGGAGCTGTTAGAAGTTGACTCACCATTTCCCGCTAGTGAATGAGGTCCTTGCCTTTGAAGTCAACCTTCCTAGCTGCCCAGAGTTGTTTGTTTCATTTAGCCCTGCTGCCTTTGTATGTTTCCTGGCAACCAACAAAAAGTCAACTAAAACTTGTTTTTTTTTCTTCCTCCTCTCAACTCAAACCTTAATGATCTAACTGAAGTTTTTAATATTTTACACAAATGTTGAGGGTATTTTTAAAGAAAATTTCAATCATTTCTTTTTTTTATTTGTAACACGAATAACAAAACTACAAAGATACTTATGATTGAGTTAAACATATATTGTTCCAACACCAATTTCTTCACCATTGTCTATTACTCTACATCAGTATCCCGGTTTCCTTCCTATCCTCTACTCGGCCTCTGTAGTAGTCACATTGCCCCTCTATGGTCTATCGTTGTCCTAGTGTTCCCTTTCCTAGCTTCCTACACCCCTACCTTAGTAGAAAACTCCCTACTAAAGATCAGTTCTGCTTTGTTTCTATTGCCTTTGGGCATTTGATACTTCTCTAGAATGTTTCTTTATATCCCACAAATTAGTCACTTATTTCTTGTTTTATCTTTTTTTTTTAATTTACCACCATGCAATATACAATTACTAGATGTTCATGATTGGGTTTCAGTCATACATTATTCCAGCACCCATCCCCTCCACCAGTGCCCTATTCCCACCACCAATGGCCCCAAATTCCCTCCCCCGTTCCCCCAGATGGCTCTATAGCAAGTACTTTTTCTTTTCCTCTCTCTCTCTCTCCTCTTAAACATTGTGGCTTGCCCAATGGACATTTATGGATTATCATGTAAATCCCTTTGTGTGCATTCAATGCTCAGTTCTAGTGCGGTGTTACCATTTCCCACAATTGGTAGAACACTAATATATATTTATATCCCACTAGTGAATGAAGTCATTCTATATCTGTCCTTTACCTTCTGACTAATTTTATTCAGCATGATAATCTTCATGTTCATTCATTTGCAGGTAAATTACATGACTTCCATTTTTCTGACAGCTGCATAGTATTCCATTGTGTAGACGTGCCATAGTTTCTTTAGCCAGTCTTCTGTTATCAGGAATTCAATTTGTTTCCAAATTCTGGCTATTGTGAATAGGAGTCATTTATTTCTTAATAAAAAATTATCACTGTATTCTAGACAAGTTCTAACTGATACCCGTCATCCCAGTAAGCCTAGCAAGAAGCCAGAGCATCCCACACATCATGCAGTCAGTCATTCTCAACATCAAAACTCCATAGTTCCTCAGAGCTCCATCCAAGAGTAAGCCTGATCTTTGCCCTTTAAGTTTCATCAGTAAATGCTCTAGATTAGAGCCTTCTACTGAGAGTATACCACCTAAACGGCAGAGCCTGGCAAGCTACCCTTGTTTTATTTGTTATGCCAAAAACTAGTAACAATTATGAACCTCAATTCCATGACCTGAAAAATGGTTTGAGGCTCTTCTTGTCCCTGGAGCAAGCAGATGTCCTTGGGCTACACTTGCTTGTGACAGGACATATGGAGATGTTACTGGTGCCCACTCGAGCATATCAATGAACAATAGGAAGACAGTGATACAGTGATTATTTTTGAAGTCGGTTAAATATATGTGTATATTAAAGGCAACTTACATTATAATCATAGAATTTCATACTATAGACATCAGAGGGAATTTATGTATACATGTATATGATAATAGTTGTTGGGTGAAGCCCTATTTAGCTTCCAGCTACAGCTTACAGCTCCTCCCAGCTCTGCTAGAGAGGCTTTGAATCAGCTCTGGGTTCTTGTAAACAGCCAGAAGGCCACCTGAAGTGCTTCATTTCTATAGAGCTAATTTCTGGTTTTCATCTCTAGATAGCCCAGCCCACAATGAGCCGGGCTGGGAAGTTTTGGCGGATTTCTAGCTATAAAATAAGCTGCAAGAAGAAAGAAGCTCTCTTTTGCCATTTCGGCTTCCCTTGGCATTTTGCTTCTCCATCCTCTCCATTCTCTGTTGGGCTTCAACACATGGTGGCAGTCATCTTGGCCTACACATGGCTGAGGTCTAGCTGGGAACCCAGAGTCCGAAGGTTTTCCCTGCTCTTGGATTGTATATAGGAACCTGTGGTAGTAAAGCCCTTTTAAAATTGTGTCAGATTCCTGAGTTTTCATCCATTCCCGGCCGGCTTCGGAGGTAGACGGGAACTTCGCTTCCGGTACTGTTGGGGATCCAGCGGTTTCCCCAACAAATAGTATGAAAAATATATATGTATATTTATATACTTGTAGGTGTGTATATGTAGCATGAAATATTATTAATAACCTATCACTCCCAAAGTAAGATAATCTGTAATGTTCTATTTTCCACATATAAAATATTTTTCTTACATAATAAAAAACCATGGTTTCCATTTATCTAAGTTTTCTGTATTTGGTGGTAGTTTAATTTTTTTTTAATTTGAGAGTTTTGTTTTTTTTGTTTATTTGTTTGGGGGCCAAACAAGTGATCAAGTGATCAAGTTTGTTTGGGGATCACACCCAGCTCTTTTCAAGGCTTACTCTTGGTTCTATTCTCAGAGTCTCCTGGCATTTCTTGTGAGGTGTTGGGGGGTCAAACTGGGTTGGCACTTGCCTTGCTCCTAGTTGGCACTTAGCTCTCCAGTTCTCCTAAAATGTTTTTGACTCATTGAAAATATGTTGGAAAAACAGCATAACATAGAATAGCCTTGCACTTAAATTATTCATGATACCCTCTGTGCTTCAGCTAATTTAAAGAAAAGAAAAATATAAAGAAGTAAAGTTAGATTCTTTTGTGTTTACTGTGTGCCAGATGCCACACAGAGCATTTTACATTTTTAATCTTGCTTCAGTGTCACAATAAGCCTACAAAACCAACAAGATAACTTTCACCACTTCATATAGACGAAGAACAAATAAAATACCAAAGGTCACAGTGAGAGGTTTGGGTGTAAATTTGGAGGTTTTATAATAGACGTATGACCTCTAAGAGCCTTCTTTTCATCTCTGAAAAATGGAAGCATGTCAATATTCTCTAAAGCCATTTTCAGCTCTAACATTCTAATAGATGGTAATAATAAGGCACATGGCAATAAACAATGCATTCCTTACTACATGAAGAAGGAAACATCTTGGCAAGTCTCCTGCTATAGTTTGAGAAAAAATACTCTGTTATATATCAATAATTCCCTTCAACCCACTGTCCACAATTCATTCTTCAGATCATGTAAATGCCTCCCTCCTATATGTTAAGTCCTGGTCATACCTGATGCCTGCTTCTGAGGGATTTACCATCTTAGAAGAATTGCCTTTCTTGTTCTTTCATGTCAAGCTCAACCTCTTCCTCCTTGCAGCAATACGTTGAGAAGGATTATAAAGTTCAGTGACTTTATACATTATATATGTGCAGCACAGGAACAGAAGGGCAGAGAAAACATGTTTACCTGACATTTACCTTTCTTTCAGTCATTTATGTAAGGAAGATGTTTTATAAACTCTGATATTTCAAATTCCCTTAAGTTATCTCATATAGAAACAAAATGTGTCCACTTACCACCCTAATGAATAAATTAAGACTAACTTAGATGAGCTGAATCAGTTCCATAAAGATTTGCTAACTGTTTTATGTGAAATGCAGAGATCTGGACTTAGCCGATTAGCAGTCACTAATGAGGGAAAGAAAAGGAAATAAGAAAAACAGTGTGTGAAGCTGTTCCAGGAAAGGGAAGTATCCCACAGGCAGGCAAAGTGAAATTCTCTAATTATTCTAGAAGAGTAAGTGGTCTGGCCTAATTAACTTAGCTCTCATAGAGAATCAAGTCTATAGGGTTTTCCTTAGTTAAAAAAAAGAAAAGTATAATAAGGAATTAACAAATTACTGTAAAAGTTAACCAACAAGCACAATTAACTTCTGAAAACTATGACATTAGAAACGATTCTTAATCATAAGGTTCTAAATAGTGTGTTACTATTCTTTGAGTGATTAATCCTAGGATAAACTTCGATAAAATACACAACTAACCCCTGACTCTACTGAAAATTGCCTTCTTGATTCCTATGTGTCAATTTTGTGAAAACCTGCCACATGCTGTGTCCTGGGTTCTATGGAAATGAATGCAGCTGGTGGAGATGGTTTGGGCAATTAGAAGAAAGTGCAGTCTGAGAGAAGGCAAAAAACTAAGACATATTTACTCCTTCTATAGGAACAACTAACACAGTATAGTGAAAGAACTAAACAATGGAAAGAGGAAAGTTGATGCAAGTGCTGGCTTTTGTTCCCTTTGGAATATTGGAATGAACCTCACCAGTTCTCCCAACTTAATTCTTAATTATGCGTCATTATCACAACTTACTGTCTACACCAAACTCCTGTTATCTGCCCCTTTACCACTTTTATCCACCAGCAAAGATATAACCTCTTTTTCCTTTTTTAACTTTCCTTTGCCTTTTTGGGCCAGAGTGATAGCCCAATGGGTAGGGAGTTTGCCTTGCACACGGCTGGCCTGTGCCGGCCCGGGTTCGATCCCCAGCATCCCATATGGTCCCCCAGAGCACGGCTAGGAGTAATTCCTGAGTGCAGATCCAGGAGTAACCCCCTGAGCATTGCCAGATGTGACCCAAAAAAGCAAAAAAATAAATAAATAAATAAATAGATAACTTTCCTTTGCCTTTCATTTACCCTATGTTCTATATTCTCTATAAAGAAAAATAAATAAATTTCTATTTATTTAAATTTTCTTAAATTTAAATATCACTATCACTATCTTCCCGTTAATCATCTATTTGCTAGAGCAGGCACCAGTAATATCCATATGTCCTGTCTCATGCTAGTAGAACCCAAAGGCATCCGCTTGCTCCAAGAACATAGAGAGCCTCAAACCATTATATTAGGTCACGGGAATGACCTAATATAATTGTTACTGGTATTTGGCATATCAAATGCTACATGAGCAGCTTGCCAGGCTTGCTATGCGGGTGGCATACTGTTGTAGTCACCTCTAAATAAAGCATTTATAGATGAACACGAGAGCTGCGTGAGCAGGGCTGTGATAGTCTGGTCTTCTGGGTGGAGTTGTGACGAGAGGGAAGTCGGATGTGGAAAATGGCGGGCCCCATGGAGTAGGGGAGGGTGCTCTGGCTTGTTGTGAGGCTCTGCTGAGGTGGCAGGCCAGGGCTAGAACCCGCCATGCCTCCCGGGTGCCTCATGAGCAGCTGGGCACAGGGAGAGCAAGGAGCAGCTCTTCCCCATGTCTGAGAGTCTCTGGTTCAGCATACCTGGGCTGGATTGAAAACAAACTACTGCAGGGTGGGTGTGGATGATCCGGGCTGTGATAGTCTGGTCTGATGGGTGGAGTTGTGATGAGAGGGAAGTCCGATGTGGAAAATGGCGGGCCCCATGGAGTAGTGGAGGGTGGTCTGGCTTGTTGTGTGGCTCTGCTGAGGTGGCAGACCAGGGCTAGAACCCGCCATGCCTCCCGGGCGCCTCATGAGCAGCTGGGCACAGGGAGAGCAAGGAGCAGCTCTGCCCCATGTCTGAGAGTTTGCATTATGCGTCATTATGTCTATGTTTATTACATATAAACATATGTGTGGTGCATTATGTCTATGTTTATTTTTAAATTTAAATAAATTTAAATTTATTTAAATATATTCTATATAAAGGGCCTATATTCTCCTTTTCCCACCTCATCTTATTTGATACTAACTTTGTGTTTCTATCTAATTGTGTCAAGTTATTTATCATTAGTCCCCATCTCTGGGGTGAGTAAAGGAATGAGTTCCCATAAGCTTGATTTTTTGGAGCCTACATCTTACCAACATGGCCGCAGTGGGCGCACTTAACTCAGTTTAGACACAACCTATTCCCAGAGTCTAAAGGAAAGTACTAATATTGCCTTTGGATTTTTAAGTCCTCAATAAATACTAGTTTATTTTCTTCCTTTTCCCTAGTCCTCTCAGTTCTAATTAACTATTCCTTCCACTCTGCAACTACAGCATTTTCTTTAATCTTTAACCACAGCATTTTGCTCTCTGCCTTACAGTATAATTAGTTGCATGCATATAACTCTCTCCCACTGCATTAACTCCCTAGGAACAAGGATAATAGCTCATTAATGGCTATAGTCTTACATTGTCCAACACAGAGCTTTGTATAAACAACACAATAGTATAGTAGCATATGTTTATTTGCAAAATAGAATGGATAAAATGTTGAGTTTACTACATCTCTATGTTTTCAAGGAAAGGTCCTGGGAATTAGTGATATTGAGTCAGAAACCTGTGAAAAGAAAATTAATGAGAGAAACAAGTCTGAGATTGCATCTTCAGAAAAATTAGATAAAAACTATTCAAGCACTTTTGAAATAAAGAATTTCATTTCATGTCCAGTGTATATGTATTTATAATTTTTCTATAATAACCAAACATGTGTTGAGATTCTGCTATGTCTCAGTTACTACTCTAAGCACCACAACATCATAAATAAATGACACACAACTTTCTGTCCACATTTGCTGTTAATGTTGGTCTAAATTAATTCTTTTTTTTGTATTTTGAGGGTAGATTTTTATTTTATATTTTTTAATTTTTTATTTTTACAATTACAAAAGATATACAATTAAAAAGTTCATATTTGGGTTTTGGTCATACAGTGTTCCAGCACCCATCCCACCACCAGTGCCCATCTCCCACCACCAACGTCCCCAGTTCCCTCCCCTCCCCCAGCCCTGCTCCATGCAGGTTCTTTATTTCTTTCCGTTTCTCTCTCTTTCTCTTTTCCTTCCCTCAGACTATGGATTACAGATAATACATTAAAGGGTTGTCATGTGTATCTTTTGCCTCTATTTAATGCTCAGTTCTAGGTTGGCATTAGTACCCTCGACAATTGTTAGCACACTATTCCATTTTCTGTCTTACCTAGCCTCTGACTCCCACACGTTTGTGATAATTTCCACCTTTGACAAGACCTCCTGATATATGTTTCACTTGACCTTGGATATTGGTATCTTAATATGTACATATATATTTATGTTATGCAGATAAATGCAGTCATTCTGTGTCTGTCTCTCTCCTTTGGGGCCAGAGCGATAGCCCAGCGGTAGAGAGTTTGCCTTGTATGCGGCCGGCCTGTGCCGCCCGGGTTTGATCCCCAGCATCCCATATGGTACCCTGAGCACCGCCAGGAGTAATTCCTGAGTGCAGAGCCAGGAGAAACCCCTGAGCATCGCCAGGTGTGACCCAAAAAAGCAAAAAAAAAATTAATTAATTAATTCTTTATCTTGAGAAATAAGTACCCTTTGGGGATGGAGTGATACTACAGTAAGCAGAGAACTTGCCTTGCACATGGCCGACCCTGGTTCAATACCCAGCATCCTATATGGTCCCATGAGCACCCCGGGAGTAATTCCTGAGTGCAGAGCCAGGAGCATCGCTGGGTGTGACCCCAAAAAAGAAAAAAGAAATAAGTTCCCATGTTAACTCTTAGGTAGCAAAACATTTGGATGTTTGTTCTTTTTATTGAACTTTGTTCAAAGTAACAAAGATGTATTTTAATAATAGCACATCTCTGAGACTGGCAACTTAATGATACCTGAAGTAAATTAAACCTATAACTTAAAACTTTTTCTATTATTATACAATAAGTTTCAGACCCAGTAAATTATTTTAGCTTAATTTAAAAACATGTAGAAGTAGAATATGAAATTAAGAAAAATTATAGGACAGGGGAAATAGCTCAAAGAGATAGCATGCATGCCTTGGATGTATGAGACCTCAAGGTGATCTTGACCCTCTAAGTGTCTCTTGATATCCCTGGAGGCACCCAGCATTGCATCACTAATCAAGCACCAAGCACAAATGAGTATCACCAGGAGTTGTGCTGGATCTTCAAGCACAGCAGAAGCCCCAATTAAAAATACATAAGACTGAGAATAGTTTTTAAAGTCTTGCCTACTTGGAAAGGACACTATGGTCACATTTTAGTAGCAAACATAATAATGAGAAGTGGTTAAATTTTTTTCAAATCATATGTTTTCTACTGATTTTCTTTTACTTGTTTTGTAGACTATGATCTGATCTCAAGGTCTTTGATTCACTTTTAATTGACTTTCATGTAAGAAGTAAGATACGGATCCAACTTCATTTCATTTTTTAATTATCCAGTTTTCTCAGCACTGTTTGTTGAAGAGGTTATATACGTCCAGTACTCAGTTCCTTTGTCAAAAATTCATTGACCATAGGTTTTGGGGATCTGATTTGGGATACTCAATTTTAACCTCTCAGTCAGAAAATCTATCCTTATTTTAATTCTATGTTATTTTGATCACCATATCTTTATAGCATAGTTTTAAGTTAGGTAATGAGATACTACCCAATTTTTTTATTTTCAGTATGGCTTTGACTATTTGAGTGCATTATGATTCTATACAAATTTTATTGACCCCTTTTAAGAGTTTTAATAATGACATCAGAATCTGATGAGATTGCATTGAATCCAAATAATAATTCAGATAGGATGGTCATTTTGACAGTATTGAGTCTTAAAATTCATGAACATGTAATGGTTTCCCATTTCCTAAAGGCGTGTTTCTCTTTCTTTTCTTTCTTTTTTTTTTATTCTGTGGAGGTTTATTATTCCATACAAATTTCAAGAGTATTTGGTCAATTTCTTTTTTCATAAAATTTTTTTATTAAAACACCGTGATACACAAAGTACAAAGTTTTCCATAATACAGTTGTTAGAAAGATTCATTATTCAAAACCAGTCCCACCACCAGTGTGTTCGCACCACCAAATACCCTCACTGGGAAATGAGTCCCCATGCCTGTGCTCCCTCAGCCGGCACTAAATATATTGACCATTGCTATACATATATGGCAATGTTATCTTCTTTCTCTTTCTTAAGTAGCTTATGGGTTTCCTTTATAAATTAATTCTGTCAATCTCTAAGTTAATTTCTAGATATTTTATATTCTGGGGAAAACATTATAATAAAATTGACTCTTCGGTCCCTTTCTAGTCAATTTAGTTATTTCCATATAATGATGTGACAGATTTTGTGTGTTGACTTTATCGTAGTGCATTAGACTCTGGTAAATGTTTGGTGTTATTAGAATGATGTCATCAGCAAAACAGAGGTGGTGTGGTTGCTGACCATCTATCTTCACTCCCATTCCTTCACATTCTAATTGTCACATGATGTTGTCAAGGGTGGCAACTGAAGAGTTTTGATGAAATGATATCACCCTGTTGAACCTCTCTATTGTCATCAATAATCACTTCCTTGTAGAATGGTGAGATCCTGGTGGTGCATCCGTAATACAGCTCATGAGGATCTTGATGTATTGGGTTTGAACACTCTGTTTGGATAGGACTTCAATGACTGTTTCGGTCTTAACAGAATCAAAGGTTTTCTTTAAATCAATGAACGTTAGAAGAGCGGCATCTTGAACTCCCTACAAACCTCAATGAACTTGATTACCATGTGGATATGGTCGATTCTGGTGAATCCTTTTAGGAAGCCAGCTTGCTCGCATGGTTGTCCTTCATCTAATGTTCTGCCAATCCTATTCCGGATAACTCAAGTGAACAGCTTGTAGATGACGGACAACAGGCAGATGGGGTGATAGTTACCAATGCCATGGATGTCTCCCTTCTTGAACAGTAGAACTGTCCTGCTGGTTTTCCATTGGGAGGGAACCTTGCATTCAGACAGGCAGTGTCTGAAGAACCAAGCCAGCAGCACAAATGCTGGCTGACTTAGACCAAGAATGTAGCAAGATAGGTCTATCAACTGAATCTCAACAAAACAATGTCTTGAAAAGTGAACTAGTTCCAGATGCCTGATTCACTCTCAACAGAACAAACATCTCTGAATGCAGCAGATATGTGTACCCAAGTTGAGAACTGATCATGATGAACAACCTAAAACCTGAGCTGTTCAGGAGGAAGAGAGCAGCATGGAATTCCTTCATGAGCATCGAAGAAATAACTAAAAGGAGAAATAAACTCTGGCTCTGGGCACAACTTTTCGACTCCATTATTCTCCCTGAATTAACATATGCCTCAGATACCTGAGCCCTATGAAAGAAAGATGAGAATGCTACTTGGGTCTCCCAAAGAGGAATCGAAAGAGCTGTGCTTGGAAATCACACCTCTACTATAGAGTGACAGGGTACAAAATCAACGTTGCCAATCTATAATCAAGTGGCAAGGTACAAAATCAATACCCAAAAGTCAGTGACTTTCCTATATACAAATAACAAAAGAGAAGAATGGTATATTAAGAAAACGATCCCATTTACAATTGTGCCACAGAAAATCAAATACCTAGGAATCAGCTTAATGAAGAGTGTAAAGGACCTGTAAAAAGAAAACTATAAAACCCTGCTTCAAGGAATAAAAGAGGGCACAAAGAAATGGAAACACATTCCTGCTCATGGATTGGGAGAATCAAAGTTGTAAAAATGGTAATACTCTGTAGAGCTTTATAAAGATTCAGTGCAGTTCCTATAAGGAATACCCATGACGTTGTTCAAAGAAATTGACCAAAACTCCTGAATTTTGTATGGAATAATAAAACCCCATAAGTATAGTTAAAAACAATCCTTGGGTAAAAGATTGGAGACATCACCCTTCCCAACTTCAAACTGTACTACAAACCAGTAGTAATTAAAACAGCATGGTATTGGAATAAAAACAGACCTATGGACCTATGGAATAGTGTTGAGTATCCTGACACTCATCCTCAAGCACATGATCATTTAATTTTTAATAAGGAGAAAAAAGTATAAAATGAGGAATAAAAGCCTCTTCAACAATTTGCTGGGAAAACTGGACTACTGGGCAGCTACATGTAAAAAATGAATTTGGACCTCTATCTATCACCATGCACAAAAATCAGATCAAAGTGGATTTAAGATCTCAACATCAGACCTGAATCCATAAAGTATCACTGTATCACTGCCTTCCCATTCATCATCGATTTACTGGAGAGGGCACTAGTAACATCTCCATATGTCCTGTCTCATGCTAGTAGAGCCCAAGCTCCATAAAGTACATTGAAGAAAACATAGGGGAAAACCCTCAAAGATATTGAAGGCAAAAGCATCTTCAAAGATGAAATACCACTAACAAAGCAACTAGAAGCAAAGATAAACATATGGGACTACATGAAACTAAAAAGTTTCTGCACCTCAAAAGAAACAGTGACCAAGATACAAAGACAATCCACAGAATGGGAAAGAAAAATCACCCAATACCCATCTGATAAGGGGTTAATATCCAGGATATATCAGGCACTGGTAGAACTTTACAAGAAGAAAACAACCAACCTCATCAAAAAATTGGGGAGAAGAAATGAACAGAAACTTCGACAAAGAAGTTCGAATGGCCAAAAGGCATATGAAAATAAACTCATCATCACTAATCATCAGAGAGATGCAAATCAAATCAACAATGAGATATCTCACACCACAGAGACTGGCACATATCCAAAAGAGCAAGGACAACAAATGCTGACATGGATGTGGGGAGAAAGGGACTCTCATCCATTGGTGGTGGGGATGCCAACTGGTACAGCCTTCTTGAAAGCAATATGGACATTCCCCCAAAGACTAGAAATTGAGTTCCCGTTTTGACCCAGCCATACCACTCCTGGGAATATACCCTGGGAGGCCAAACACACAGCAGAAATACCAATATCCAAGGACAGACCAAATATGTATTAGGAGGTCTTGTCAGTGGGTAGAACCTATTGCAAATGTTAGATTCATAGGTTAGGCAATACAGAGAAAGGAACAGTGTACTAATAATTATTGTAAATGGTAATACCAGCATAGAATTGAGCATTGAAAGTAGGCAAAAAGATATACGTGATAATCTCTAACTGTATGTATTGCAAGCCACAGTGTGTAAAAGAAGAGAGAGAGAGAGAAAGAGAGAGAGAGAGAGAGAGAGAATGAAAATTGCCTGCCATAGACGCAGGCAGGGGGATGGGGGAAATCATGGGACATTGGTGGAGGGAAATGGGCACTGGTGGAGGGATGGGGGCTGGAACACTGTATGACTGAAATCCAAATATGAACACTTTTGTAACTGTATATCTCACAGTCGTATAATAAAAAAATTATTTTTAAAGTTTTAAATGTGCAAAAAGATGCCTGCCAAGGAGGCAAATTAAGAGGTTGGAGGCTACCTAATGACATCGGTGGAGGGAAGTTGACACTGGTGGTGAGATTGGTGTTGAAACATTGTATTCCTAAATCTCTACTGTTAATAATATTGTAAATGATGTGACTTTAAAGTATTTTAATCATAAAAATAAATATTTTATGATGGGTCTTTATAAAATTACTTTATTCCATTTTCATTTCAATATATTTTTCATTTTAAGAAGTATGTGTTTTTGAAATTAGCGTTTCTATTCAACATCCAATGTGGGCCTCATCAGCAGGACTTCACTGGATATTAGACAATTACTCTGAGCTAAATTACCAGTTACATTCTGCCTTTCTAAGAAAACAGTCCATTTTCTTCAACCTAGAGATTAGTATGGTTCGTCAAAGTCATCTTGATATTGAAAAATTTTATACACATATAAACCATATGCAGAATTTAAAGAAATACCTAAGTGAATAAATGCCAAAAGATAAATTTCCAGGGGCACTGAATCTTTTTTAATGAAAAGTGGAGGTAGGTCAAATATGTTGGGAACGTCTGTAAAGCTCTCAAAAACCTTTTTAGAAGGAAGTACATTTTAATTCTTCAGATCTTTTTTAAGGTTTAGCCTCTAAGGTATACATACACACATATAAGCACACACTTTCTAAGCACATACACATATATATGTGGTCCCTACCCTACGATGGTTCAACTTATGTTTTCTTTCCAAAGAATTTTCTTTATAGTATTTTATCAAAAATAATATTTCATTATGACAATAGTATATGATGTTTTATGCACTGCATTGGCATCAAGTATGTGTCAGTTATATTAATTTCACCACTAGAACTCTGATTCTATCGTTCACCATATATTGTCTAAATTTATCCATTCCACTGACTGCTCCCTTATGGTAACCACTAATAAATATATAAAAATAATTATAGTTTTATTTCATTTACCTACTTGTTTTCTCTATATCTATTTATATGTGGGATATCACATATAAATAAAAAATTATATCATGTTTTTCTTATTCTATGTAGCTTATTTTACTTAGTATAATATCTTCTGTGGCCACCCACATTTTTAAATTTCTTTTTTTAATATCTGAACAGTATTTGGTTGCAAATATATACCACACCCCCTTTTCTCATTCACCAGTTGATAGGCACATATGTTGTTTCCGATTGACTACTGTAAATAATACTGCAGTAAATATCACATGCATCTTTTTGAACTAGTGATTTATATTTGGGAGAAAATATCAAAAGTTTTAAAAAAACTAGTTCATATAGATTTCTACTAATGGGGAGTACTTAGCTATATTCATCTGTTCTCAGGGCTTACTTCTGACTATGTTTAAGGTTCAACCCTAGCAGTGTTCTATGTATCATATATGATGCCACGGATTGACCCAGTGTCTTATGCTTTGCACTAACAGTAATCTTCTCTTCTATCTGCATCCTCTTCGCCTTTTTTTCTTTTGGTTAATGGTTATTCTCACAAGTATAAGGTGATATCTAACTGTTGCTTTTTCTTTGAATTTCCTAATAAGAAGCTGAATGCTTTTTTATATGCCTATTGCTCAATCATATGTACCTTTGGGAAAGTATCTGTTCAAATAGTTTGACCATTTTAATTGGGTTAAGTTTTATGAGTTTCCTATATGATTTGACTACTAATTCCTATTGACATATTAATGTAAATACCTCCTCTCTTTCAGTAAAATTCTGTTTTTAAATTTTACGTTTCTCTTGCTTTGCCGAGATTTCACAATTTGAAGTCTTCCCAGCAACTGAGGAAAAATAGTTCTAGGAGCTCCAAGATGAGGTGGAACAAACTTCTAGAAAACAACAGAAAATGATGAAAAAAAGTGTGAAAGTAATAAGACTCCTCAGAGTTCCTGGAAAAACAGGAAGGCAAATTTGACAAAGAAACAATAATTAAAGATGTAAATCTCCTAGAACTGAGGAATACAGAAAACCAAATATAAGAGACCCAATGGGTTCTGGAGAAAATAGTCTCAACTAGAAAAATCCCAAGAGGTATTTTGCTCAGATTGACAAAAGCCAATGACAGAGACAGAATATCATAGAGAAATAGGAAAGCTAATACAATTCACAGCTGATCCATTAACTGAGACTCCATGATAAAGAAGAAACAGGAGGGATACAGTACAAAACCTGAATGAAATGAGCCCAATGCCAAGAATAGTCCTTCCAGATTTGAAGGAGCAATACAGTGCTCCATGGACAGGCAACAGTTTAAGGAATGCAAAAGTCTTAGAACCAGTTTGTTTTGTTTTGTTTTGTTTGGTTTGGTTTTGTTTTGTTTTGTTTTGTTTTGTTTTGTTTTGTTTTGTTTTGTTTTGTTTTGTTTGTGAGCAGGGGGTGAGACCCTGACTTGGCCAGACACTTGCTGAGTGGACTCTTTTTCCTCACCTGTAAACTGGGGCTACGTGGCATGGGAGTTCTCTCCCCATGAGGAAAGCCTAGCCAGAACAAGGATTGCACAGTGCCAGTGCAGAGGCGGGGGTTAACTGGCTCATTACATACACAGTTAGAACCAGTTTGGAGGGAAGTGTTAAATGACGGGCTTGTTTTGCATGTGTTTCACATGGGTTTGATCCCCAGCACCGTCTATGGTCTCTCAAGCCTGCAAAGAGTGATTCACTGAGAGGACAGTGAGGATTAAGTATTGCTGAATGTGGCATGAAAACAAATAAACCTAAAAAAGGCACTAAACTAGTTTCTTTAAAGACAGGACAAATTTACCAGTACATGGAATTGAGTAAGGCACTCACGCACAGTGCTTATGGTTGCCCTCTATTTGATTAAAAAGGATAGGCTTACTTCTGCTAAGGAGTATAGTTCATACATTTTCATTAACATACTAACATATCAACTTATATTGAATGTTCAATGCCTTATCAGATTATTTACTACATGTCCACAGGGATTATTGCAATTTTTTACTTGTTAATGCATATAACTAAGCAGTATCTATAATATAATATTTTCTAATATAAAACATCATCTTTCTTCAGAAATAAAACTTTTATATATTTTATAGGCTTATTAATATTTCCTCTTTAAAATTTCCTTAATTGTTCTCACTCTTACTAAATTTTGCACTTCTAAGATTTACCTATTTTGTGGAAAATTTTAAGTGAATTAGCAGAGAATTTCTCATAATAGTAAGTTAATGTATATATTTCTAGGGGGGCTGGAGTACAGCAGGTAGGGCACTTTCTTTTCATGCAACCAGCCCAAGTGTAAACACTGGCACACCTATCCCCACCAAGAATAATCTGTGTGCATAGAGCCAGGAGTAAGCCCTGAGCACAGCCAGGTATAGCCCAAAAGAATATTTATACGCAATTAAAATAAATGATAAAGTGTATGAAAAATATTTTACTAACCCATCATAGATTTATGATTTTGTGGAATTTCCTGAATGATGTATGCATAGTAAGTATGATTGACTGTATTCTAAATTTAGGCACCCTCCTCAATGAAATTAGTTAAAATTATTTTAAAAACTTAGTATGGCTCTAACCTCCATATAAGTTTATTGATACTTTGTGTTCCAAAGTATCTACCGGCTCTCCCTGTGCCCAACTGCTCACGAGGTGCCGGGAGGGACCCGCCATGGCTGGTTCTAGCCCTGGCCCACCACCCCAGCAGAGCCTTGCAACAAGCCAGATGACCCCCCCCCCCACTCCATGAGGGCCGCTGTTTTCCATCCGGACTTCCCTCTCGTCAGAACTCCACCCAGCAGATGAGCCTTTCACAGCCTGGCTCATGCGGCCACTTGCAGCAGCGTGGTTCCTCAATAAATGCTGGATTTAAAGGTGTCTACAAGAGTATGCCACTCACACAGCAGAGCCTTGCAAGCTACCCATGTCGTATTTGATATGCCAAATACCAGTAACTATTATAGACCTCATTCCCATGACCTAATATAATGGTTTGAGGCTCTTTATGTTCCTGGAGCAAGCAGATGCCCTTGGGCTCTACTAGCATGAGACAGGCATATGGAGATCTTATTGGTGCCCGCTAGAGCAAATTGATGATGAATGGGAAGATAGTGATAGTGATAGTGATAGTGATTGTGTTCCAAAATAAGGTTTTCCTCTATCACTTAATATGTTCCACAGGAGAGAGGTAGGAGAGATAGTTCTCATCTTAGGGTGATTGCTGTGTACAAAATCAATCCATGTCCCAGTTCCAGTTCTGTATATGGTCCCCTAGGACTGCCAGGAGTGATTCCTGAGCAAGGAGTCCAAATAAACTCTTAACGCCACAAGACATGATCCCCAAACAAAAATTAAAATAAAAAATAAAATATTAAAATTACTTTTTGGTTACTTGATCACTTGACATCCCGTTATTTGTCGATTTGCTCCAGCGGACTCCAGAAATATTTCCATTTGTCTCTGACATGTGCCTGTGTGATGCTTGAAATATCACGCCTCACTCAAGTGAGAGAAGGAATCGGAGTTCTGACCTCTGTCGCTATTCCAGAATCAGGGACGCTGTCTCGTTTGCCAAGGCATCGAAAATCAGATGGGCTGGACATGTAATGCGATTTGGAGACAACCGCTGGACTAGAGCCATTACCGACTGGATCCCATGGGATGTCAAAAGATCACGTGGCTGCCCACCTACAAGATGGCCAGACTTCCTTGTTATGACCCTGAGGGAACGGTTTGAGGCTCTTCATATTCCTGAATCAACCAGATGCCATTGAGCTACATTGGCACATGATAGGGTCCAATGGAAATGTTACTGGCACCCACTCGAGCAAATCGATGAATAACGGGATTTTGTTTGTTTGTTTTGGGGCCACACCTTGTTCTATATAGGGATCATTCCTGGTAGTCAAGAAGTGATTACGAAGTGATGTGCTTGTGTAGCCCAGTGGCATCTGCTTGCTTCAGGAATACGAAGAGCCTCAAATGGTTTGTTCAGGGTCTTGGCAAAGAAGTCTGACCATTTTGTGGGTGGTCACATGATATTTTGTTGTCCCATGAATCCAGTCGGTAACGGCTCTAGTCCAGCGGTCATCTCCATGTCGCATTACATGTCCAGTCCATCTATTATCTCCAAGTCGCATTACATGTCCAGCCCATCTGATTTTCGATGCCTTGGCAAATGAGACAGCATCCCTGACTCTTGATTATCAATGGAAACTGGAACTCCCGATTCCTTCTCTCACTTGAGTGAGGTGTGATATTCCAAGAAAAGGGTTTTTTGTTGTTGTTGTTTGTTTGTTTTTTTGCTTTTTTTCGGTCACACCCGGCGATGCACTCCTGGCTCTACACTCAGGAATTACTCCTGGTGGTGCTTGGGGACCATATGGGTTGCCAGGGGATAGAACCATGGCCGGCATGGGCTGGCCACTTGCAAGGCAAATGCCCTACCCACTGGACTATAGCTCCAGCCCAAGCAAAGGTCTTTTGATTCCTCTTTGGGAGACCCGGATGTTCTCATCCTGCTTTCGTAGGGCCCACGTCTCTGAGGCATATGTTAATGCAGGGAGAATGGTGGAGTCGAAGAGAGGAGGTTATTTGTCCTTTTAGTTATTTATTTGATGCTCTTGAAGGCATTCCATGCCACTCTCTTTCTCCTGCGCAGCTCAGGTGCTAGGTTGTAGATCATGTTGTGTTCTTGACCTAGGTACACATAACTGCTGCATTCAGAGATGTTTGTTCCATTGAGAGTGAATGGGGCATCTGGAACTAGTTCGTTTTTCATGAAAATTGTTTTGTTGAGATTCAGCTGTAGACCTACCTTTCCACTGTCATGGTCGAAGTAAGCTAGCATTTGTGCTGCTTGGTTAATGTTTGGTGTTATTAGAATGATGTCATCAGTGAAGTGGAGGTGGTATAGTTGCCGACTCTATCTTCATTCCCACTCCTTCACATTCTAATTGTTTCATGGCGTTCTCAAGGGTGGCGTTCAAGAGTTTTGGTGAAATGGTATCACTCTGTAGAACCCCTCTTTTGACATCAATGATCACTTCCTTGTAGAATGGTGAGATCCTGGTGGTGAATCCGTAATACAGCTCATGAAGGATCTTGATGTATTGGGTTTGAACACCCTGTTTGGCTAGGGGCTTCGATGACCACTTCAGTCTCCACAGAATCAAAGGCTTTCTTTAAATCAATGAGCGTGAGACTTAGCAGCATCTTGAAAGCCTACAGACCTCAATGAGCTTGGTTACCATGTGGATATGGTCGATTGTGCTGAATCCTTTTCAGAAGCCAAGTTGCTGGCACGGTTGTCCTTCATCTAATGTTCTGCCAATCCTGTTTAGGATGACTCAAGTGAACAGCTTGTAGATGACGGACAACAGGCAGATGGATTAATAGTTGCCAATGTCGTTAATGTCTCCCTTCTTGAACATTAAAACTGTCCTGCTGGTTTTTCATTGGGAGGGAACCTTGCATTCAGACAGGTAGCGTGTGAAGAGCCGAGCCAGTGTATTAATGCGTACTGATGACAGATTCTTCAGGTGTTTGGGTCTGACTTTTTCTGGGCCGGGTGCTGTTTGCTTCTTGACCACTGAAATGACATGTTGAATTTCAGAAGGGAGAACGTTGGGAACAACATATCCATCCTGCGGAATTTGGTATGTTGGCAGGTGAATGTGGCTATCAAAGAGGTCCAAGTAGAAGTCATGGATGCTCCTGCTCTGCACTCTATAAGTCCTGCAGGCGTTGCTCGGGGCATCAAATCCCCACAGCTCAGCCATGTCTAAAACAAGAGCCCCACAGACCATACAATTCCTTCAGACTCTAAACGTCATTTTAATTATTAAAAATTATTAAAATGCTCTCTGGTGCCATACAGATAATTCAGGGTTTAAAGTGTTTTACTTAGTCACAGACAAGCCCAGTTCAAATCCTGCAGCTGCATAGGCGTATATGGTCATCCAAGACTACCAGGAATGATCCCTACACAGGACAAGGTGTGGCCCCAAAACAAACAAACAAAATAATTCCAGAACAATTGAAAAGACTGTGTAAATTGCATTAGGGACTTAATCTTTGTCAGTACCTACTAAACCTAGTTCATCTAACTTGTCACTGAGGCTCTTTGTTCTCTTGCTGATTCTGTTTTTCTGGATAATCTGTCACTGTTGTAAGGAGGGTGTTAATATACTCTATTGTCATTGTCTGATGTTGATCTGGTAATATTTGCTACATATATTTTGGTCTTAGCACATTTGGGTCAATATATGAATTATAATTTTTATCTTCCAATTGTATTAATCCTTTCATTAAATATAACACCTATATTTGCTTCTTGTTCAAGTCTACATTTCACACACATATGTTTATATATTCCAGTCCCTGCTTTTCAAACTTTCTGTTTGTTTTGGAGTTACACCCAGAGTGCTCACCTCATAGAGGTGCTCTGACAACCATGTGGGGCCAGGAATTGAACCTCGGGCTTCCACATTAAAGCATGCACAGCAGCTTTTTGAGTTTTTTAACTCCTTTTTTAATTTTGTAGTGACTTTGAAGTACCAGTTTTTATGTCTTCACTGTAATGGGGGGGGGGTGATTTGTTGTATTGTTTCAGAACACTTTTGACACAAGGAAACACCAAAACACTAATCAAAATTAAAATAAAACTCAGAAAAAACAAATGAGTCTAAAATAAAGTGAGTAAAAGGTAGAACTGAAACTTTAAAAATATTCAATTTGTGAAAAATTAAATAAATGAGATCGAGTGCTAGAGAAGCTGAACATAAAGTAACCCGATGGGGCAGTGACCCAGAGAAGTACTGTGGTGAAATATATAGATTGAGATAATAGACTGAGTTTTAAAAAGAGAGATAACTTCCATGTTAAAAGATAAAAGGAAGGGTCAGGTGATAGTGCAGCCATTAGAGCACATTCCTTGCATGCACCCCACATAGATTTAACCCCAATACCTCATGATCCCCAAGAATCATCTGGAGCACTCCTGAATGCTCAAGTCTGCATTGGTCACACAACTACAGACATTTGGCTCTGGAGACCCTGAGCTCCACTGGTGTGGCCAGATAAACCTTGGCACCACAGGAACAAAAGCGATCTGACTTTCTTGATCCTCTTCATTGAACTTCTGTTGCTGCCTCTGGCTCACAAGAGATAGCCAGTTTCCTCTGCCCTTGATATTAGACATATTTCTGTATAAACCAATAATTTCATGATGATTTTTAAGGAATTCCTTGAAAATCAATGTATGTGTTACATAGAATTTTGTGAAAATACAAAAACCAGTAACAACTAAAGACCTCATTCCTGTGACCTGAACAAATGGTTTGAGGCTCTTCATATTTCTGAGTGCGAGCAGATGCCTTGGGCTACACTAGCATGTGACAGGAAGTATGGAGATGTTTCTGGTGCCCACTAGAGCAAATTGATGAACAACAGGAAGACAAGTGACAAATGACAAGTGATCAATTATAAATATGCTATTCATTTTTATTTTCAGCTTAACATAATAATCATGATATATACCTATGATATTATAAAATTAAAAACTAAGCTCAATATTCCACATAGAGTAGGTATGTCACCGAATAGTCACTGAATTAATGTTTGATAAATAAACATATCAATAAATAAATTGGCAATAAATGTATACTTCAATCTCATTATTTATTATTCATTATTTCCTGCATCACCCTGTACTAATCCATTATGCATTTCCTGGTCCCCAAAGCGTGAAAGTGCCTCACTTCTGTGAAAAGTGTCATCACTTTACCTATTTTTACTTTGAGAATGTTGTCTATCAAAGGACAGATACTTTAAAATGTAATAAAATGAAATTCAAAACTGGGAAAAATCAAACTTCTAATACAAATTTCACTTTAGAAGATTGAAAGCTGTAATCCTGAGAGAACACAGCCACAATAAATATTTCTCACAGAACATATTACTCCTAAACATATGTATTAGAACTCTGGTAGAAAGGCAAAAAAACCCAACGGTATCAATTTCTCTTTGGCAAGTACAGCAAGAGTCAAAGCAATATCTGAAATATACTTCCTAAATCAAGTTGGTGGAAATGTACTTGTAGAAAAGGCATCTTACAAACTGCTATTAGAACTTTTGTGATCATTTCTTTAAAAAAATGCCTACAGAGAAAATTGATCCTAATTTATTCAGTGTTTTTGGTTTTTTTGCTTTCAGGATTATTTTGCTACCATTTGAAGAAAAAAAACACCATATCATTTACACTTAGTTATTTAGATGCAAATATGTTTTGGAGTTACTCATGTACAAAGCAGATGGTAAAAGGGCTAAATATTGTGTCTGTGGTTACATAACCATGTGTGAGTGTGTATGTAGGTGAGCAGTGAGGTCATCCACCTACTGGGAAAATATTGGTAATGATCTGGCTCACACATTTACTAAGAGGGATGCAGAACAGATGAAAGTAAGTTATATTTTCAACTAAAGGGAATATCTACAATAACCAAATGCATGGCCTTGAAGAGTGTGCTCAAGTTTATTTCTATAAACTTCATCTGTAAAATTAAAACAAGTGTTCTATAAAGACATTTTCCAAAATTGATTTTCTTAAGTGAAAGGAAAAGTATAAGAACAAATACTGCTTTGAAGAAAAATGAAAGATTTCAGAGCTGGAGTGATAATACAGCAAGTCCGGCATTTGCCTTGCATGCATCCTACGTGGGTTCAATCTTGGCACCCTATATAGTCCCCTGAGACTGCAAGAGTGAAACCCGAGTGCAGAGTTAGGAGTAAACCCTGAGCACCACTGTGATTACTGGAGTTTTAGCACTTCTATACTAAATAGATTATATCAAAGGAGTACTTTTTTTCTTTTTGGATCACACTAGCAATGCTCAGTGGTTACTCCTGGCTCTGCATTCAGAAATTACTCCTGGTGGTGCTCTGGGGACCATATGGGATGCTGGAGATCAAACCCAGGTGAACCACATGCAAGACAAATGCCCTACTCACTATAGTAGTACTCTGGCCACAGGAGTACATTTTTTGTGTTTGGTTTTACTGCTTTTTTAAGAGCTTAAAGTATTTTTAACACAGATGTGTTCCTTGATGAACAAAGAAACAAAATACTGGCGAATAGAATCCAAAGACTTATAAAAAGATTATACACCATGACCAAATAGGATTCATCCCAAGAATGCAGAGATGACTCAACATCTGCAAGTCCCTCAACATAATCCATATATCAATAAGAGAAAATATAAAAATTATATAATACTATCAATAGATGCAGAGAAAGAGTTTGAGAAGATCCAACACCCATTCATGATAAAAACTCTCCATAACATTGGGAATTGAAGGACCTTTCTCAATATACTCAAAGACATCTACTACAAACCTACAGCAAGAATAATTCTCAACAGGGAAATACTGAAAAACTTCCCAATAAGATTGGGAACGAATCAAGGTTGCCCACTCTCACCACATCCATTCAATATAGTACTGGAAGTACTTGTCATAGCAATCATGGAAGAAAAGGACATTAAGGGCATCCAGATAGGAAAGGAAGAAGTTAAGCTGTCACTATTTGATGATGACATCATATACATAGAGAATCCTAAACTCTCTACCAAAAGCTCCTAGAAACAATAGATTCCTATAGTAGAGTGGAAGGGTACAAAATCAATATCAAAAAGTCTATGGCTTTCTATATTCAAATAATGAAAGAGAAAAAAATGAATATTAAAGAAATTTTCCAATTCATTGTGCCACAGAAAATTAAAATTAAACTAGGAATTAGTTCGACTAAGAATGTAAATGATCTGTACAGAGAAAACTATAAAACTTTGCTTTAAGAAATAAAAAGGACCTGAGAAAACAGACACACATCCCGTGCTCATGGATTGGGAGAATTAACATTAGCAAAATTGTAATACTCCCCAGAGCTTTATACAGATTTATGTGGTCCCTATGAGGATACCCATGACATTCTTCAAAGAAATTGACCAAATACTCCTGAAATTTGTAAAGAGTAATAAAACCCTACAAATAACTAAAGCAATCCTTGGAAAAAGAAGATGGGAGTAATTAATTTCCCCAACTTCTAACTAAGCAGTAGTAATTAAAACGTATGTTATTGGTATAGAGACAGATGTATAGACCTCTGGAATAGAACTGAATATCCTGATACACACTCAAATATACAATCACTTTATGTTTGATAAAGGAGAAAAAATATTAAGTGCAGCAAAGAAACACTCTTCTACATATAGTTCTGGGAAAACTGAACAGCTACATGTAAAAAATGAATTTAGACCTCCTTCTAACGCCATACACAGCAGTCAGATCAAAATGGATCAAAGATCTCAACATCAGACATGAATCTATAGGGTACATCAAAGCAAACATAGGAAAAACACTCCACGATATTGAAGTTAAAGGCATCTTCAAAGACAAAAACATCACTGACAAAGAAAATGGAAGCAAAGATAAACAAATGAGATTATATAAAACTGAAAAAGCTTCTGCACCTCAAAAGAAATGGTGATCAAGATACAGTGACAGCCCACAGACTAGGAAAGAATATTCACCCAATGCCCATCTGATAAAGGGTTAATATCCATGATATATCAGGCACTGGTAGAACTTTACAAGGAGAAAAATAGCCACCCCATCATAAAATGGGTAGAAGAAATGAACAGAAACTTCCAAAAAAAAAATAAGAATGACCAAAAGGCCTATGAAAAAGTGCTCTTCACCATTAATCATCAGGGAGATGCAAACCAAAAAAAAAATTACGTATCATCTCATACCACAAAGACTGGCACACATCCAAAAGTGCAAGAACAACCAGTGCTGGTGTGGATGCGGGGAGAAAGGGACTCTCATCCACTGATGGTGGGAGTGCTGACTGGCCCAGCCCTTTTGGAAAACAGATATTCCTCCAAAAACTAGATATTGAGGCCTCATTTGACACAACAATACCACACCTAGGAATATACCTCAGAGACTCAAAAGACACTCAGTAGAAACACCATCTGAACTTCTATATTCATTGCAACACTATTCACAATAGCCAGAATCTGGAAACAACCTGAGTATACCCGAGAAGAGAAGACTGGATAAAGAAACTTTGGTACATCTACACAATGGAATACTATGCAGCTGTCAGAAAAAAAAATGAAGTCATGAAATTTACCTGCAAAAGGATGGACATGGAGATTATCAGGCTGAGGGAAATTAGTCAAAAGGTAAAGGACAGATAAGATATAGAATGACCGCATTCATTAGTGGAATATAAATATACACCAGTGTTCTACTAATTGTGGGAAATAATAATGCCACACAAGAACTGAACATTGAATTTACACAAAGAGATTTACATGAAAATCCCCAAATGTCAGTAGGGAAAGCCACAATGTATAAGAGAAGGGAGAGAGGGAAAGGAGAGGGAGGGAGGGGGAGGAAAAGAGAGGAAGGGAGAGGGAGGGAGGTAGGGAAAGAGAGATAGAGAGAGAGAGAGAGAGAGAAGAAAGTGCCTGATATAGTGGCAGGCTGGGGAGGGCGGAGGGATTGTTGGGACATTGGAGGTGGGAATAGGGTACTGGTGGAGGGATGGGTGCTGTAACACTGTATGACTGAAACCAAATTATAAACACCTTTTATCTCATGGTGGTACAATAAAAATATTTTAAAATTAAAAATCAAAAAATAAAGTATCATTGTAGTAAAGCATATATTTTTCATGTTTATTTCATCATAAGTCAGTATCTGTATGTACTACTTTAAGTTCAATGCAAGAAAAATTTAAATCTATCCCTTTACCATAAAACTGACCCTCTTAAACTGATATACCACCTTCCATTTTCCCTTCTGATAACAACACATTTGTTTCTATAATCATAAAAATTATATTTTTTTTAGTATTTCACATCTTTCTTTGGTTTCTCTCTATGCCACATGAATACTGCATTCAGTCCAAGAGTGTGTGTCTGTACACATTGCTGCAAATGATGGGTTCTCCTCTTTTATATAGTGGAATATTATTCCATTCTGTACATTTATCAAATTTTTTAAATCTGATAATTGCCTTCTTAATTTGTAGGAGAAATGATCTATTCTTAAACACTGCATTGTGACATATTCAGGTTAAAAGTTATGCAACACATGGATCTGGCTCAGATGATGATAGACCTATAATACAAATGCTACATAGATATCAAAGCTACAAATTTAAAGTGTGTGTGCGCACACTCAAGTGTGCATGTTCAAAGTTCTTTCACTGCTTTATTTTTTCCCATTTAAAAAGTACATTCCATATGAGACTTGGCTCCAGCTGACATCAGTGGGCCTAAACTAGATCGAGAGGCAAAACCCCTCCCTTCCTGTCCCAGAGGCCCACACCCAACATGCACCATTTAAAATGCTCCACACCAGCAGCCCATGGAGTTCTGGAGGGCAGTAAATGGCTCGGTCAACCCCTGGCAGTGTCCAACATAGCTCCTAGGGTTTGCTCACACATGCGGGAGGGCTATGCTGGCCGGACTTGGAGCAGGGATTTGGGCTACTCCATCCATTCCTCCACCTCCATGTCTGCAGGCATGACTGCGTGCTCCCAGCCACCACAGCCAACAGCCAGAAGAGAGACACTCCAGACCCAGAGCTGCACTGGTGAGCTGCCACAGGGCGGTTGCACGATAATCTTAGACATAATGGAAGTTAGGACCAGGTCCTCCCCAGGATCTTTCACATTTATACACTGTAATGATCATTTTAGTTGCAACAAACTGGGGAGGTTATGGGGAATGGGGAGTTATAAGGCCATACTAGAACTCACTATTGAAAGAACATCACAAACAATTAATATCTGTAGGACAAGCCACAAAGTGTAAGAGGAGAGAGAGAAATACAGGGACAGAGACAAAGAGTAAGAAAAAGAAAACTTGCCTGCAACAGGGGCAGGCTGGGGTTGGGTGGGGGTGAGTGTTTGGATGTGGGTGGTAGGAATGGGGCACTGGTGGAGGGATGGGAGCTGGAACACTCTGACAGAGACCCAATTATGAACATCCTTGTAATTGTATATCGCACAGAGGTATAATAAAAATTAAGAGGAAAAAATAAATTTAAAAAATGCTGGAACACTGTATGACCAAAACCCAAACATGAACTTTTTAATTGTATATCTTTTTATTTGTATATCTCATGGTGGTATAATAAAATACTTTAAAAAAAAATGCTCCATTCCACAGCTCCTAAAGTGTGCAGCACTTTTTTGGTCATGCTACAGACCTAAATGCTGCTCACAGTTATTCCTCCAGTCATTTGGTGAAGACTGGCAGAAAAGAAAAACAGTAACCCTAGACTAATCTCTCAGAATTTTCAAGGGCATCTAACTACAACCCCCCCACCCACCCCCAAAAAAAAATAGAATGAGCACTAGAAACCAATGGGGCAAATACATAGGTATCCACCAAGCTAACTGTGCAAAACACTGTCACTGAAGATATAAATAACACCTGTAACTCTTCAAACAATATCTTTCTTTTTTCCTTTTTAAAAAATTTTTATTGACTCACCATGTCTTTAGAGACACCTGATGAGGGTGTTCAACAAACTCAAAGAAACAATGACACAGAGAGTCATTAAAGTACAGGAAGTATAAAAATTAAAATTAAAATTTAAAAAAAATGAAAGCCTTACAATCAGAAATGAACATGGTAGATGATATTAAAAAATCAATAGACACTCAAGTAGAATATTAGGGACCGAGGAGAGGAATCAGGATCTTAAAGAGAAGGAGGAAATCAAGAAATAGTAGAAGAAAATTCTGCTACTGGCTCCATGTAAGCTCTTCTGTATGCTCAGTCTCAAGACTCGTAATTAAATTCTGAAAGAGATCAACAAGCCACAAAAACTTTCTCAGGTTCAACAGTCCTCAGCTGAGAACTCAAGAGAGATTCTGGGAGGGGGTTTGAGGTGGAACAAACCCTCAAACATTCATGTTCTGTTGAAGCCCCAGTAGCCACACTCAAACCCCGAAAGTTGCTGCTACGCCTATGGCCCAACTCCATCACTCATGACTGAGCTCCACAGAGATGCCAAACTGCTGAAATTTCAGATACACTGGATTTTTATTTTTTGCCTGAATACTCTGGGCCTTCTTGGAGTGGGAGTAGGTGATTTCCCCCAACCCCATATTTCTGGAAGCCCCAGAAGCAACACCCTCCTTTCACTACCACCACCATGCAAATTCATTACCCAGTTAAATATTCTGGATTTTCTGGATCACCAAGTCTCCAAACGCTACAATACCAACATCCCAGTAGGAGCACACCAGATTGCATGGGAATGTAATGTAGAAGGCAAACGAAACTTCATTAACAAAAACATTAACACAAAAAACTCAACTAGCAACACAACTTAGCAAACCCTCAGACAAAGGCTTAATGTCCCCAGAGTGAGATATAACAATTTTCACAATTACTGGAGCATTTTATATCAATTCAATTAGCCATTTAGTTGTTATAAGCAATATAAAAATGTATTCGGGGCCTGTTATGGGGATAGGTTTGAAAGGTGGTTGGGAAAATGGCTCTAATGGTGAAGTGAAGGTCACAGCGGTGGTAGGATTGGGATTTGAGTATTGAATGTTGTAATGAATGCATCATGAACAACTTTGTAAACCATGGTGCCTAAACAAAGTGAAAAATTAAATAAAATAAAGTAAAATAAAATGTGCCCACCCGACCCCCCAAAAAAAGAGACAAGAAAGGAAACAGCAGAAGGTGGATAGTAGGGTAAAAATAAATGAACAGCACACCAGAGAAATGTGGGATTAATTTAAGAAGAACAATGTAAGAATCATCAAAGTTCCTGAAGTATAGGAAGTTAAATGTGATGAAAAACAATAGCTAATCATCTTAAGAATGTCCCAGAATAAAAAATTGAAGGCACCGAGATTCTAGAGGCTTGAATGGTCCCAGCAAATATAGATTTGACTAGAAAATCCCAAGACATGTTGCTCCTCAGAATGACAAAATCCAAATATAGAAACAGAATGTTGCAAGCAGAAAGAATAAAAAATACATACACAGGAATGCCCCTAAGATATACAGCACATCTATCAAATGAAACTCATTGAGCCAGGAGAGTATGTAGGATTATAGTACAAAATCACAATGAAATGCACATGAAATGAACATGAAATGAACATCTCACCAGGTATACTCTATTCAGCTAGATCCAAGTTCATTTTTGAAGGAACAATACAGATCTCCACGGATAGGCAACAGTTTAACTGAAGACCTATATATAAAGGTGGTGTGTGTGTTCTATTTGGCATATCAAAAAATGTCAAATAGAAACACACAATAATATATATAAACAAATTGTTTGTATATATTCATATATATATACATTTGTATATATAAAGTATTTGATATGCAAATACAGTAACAATATTATGATGAGGTTTGAGGCTCTTTATGTCTGGAGCCGCTGGACATATGGTGATGTTATGGCCGAGGGGAAGAAGTTTAATTCTGTTTACAACTAAATATGGTTTCCATGCCAGATTTATTTATATTATTTATATTGTAGCTTGCCCACTGCCAGTCAAATTTTAGAATTATGAACATTTGAACATCTGGAATGACCCATTTTATTATGTCAGAGTAGAAGAGCTATACTAGAGACTAGCTATCACAAAGCCATTGTCCAACATTTTTTGTCCTTGGGTACGATTTTCAGTCCTGCTCCAATTAGCATACCTGGGCAAGGTCACATAGCAATAGCCAAGATCCTTACCTTCCTTATTGAGCACCAGAGAGATAGTTTTTTTTAAGAAGTAAAAATATTTATTGAAAACCTTACCAGAGCATGCTGTCACTCTGTGAACTCATAGGAAGTTCACAGCCTCTGTGTCTAAAATGAGGCTGTTTATTTTAATGTGTACAATGCCTGAGATAGAGTCCCAGCAAAACCTTTATGTGAAAGAGAATTCCAGATGACAGATCTGATTCTCTTTTTGATGTCTTGTCTCAATGCTACTTTTCCATCAACACCTTGTCACCCTTGGTAATTAGTGACACCCAAAAGTGATCTATTTCCTGATATGCTGCCATTGTTTAATTACAAGGAGCATTTATGAACAGATCACTACACTGGGTGTGCATGTAAGCACCCAATCCTGCACATAGACATACATGTAAAGTGCACCCAAAGCTCACATATGCACGTACCTGTATACATCGTGCACACATTAGCATAAGCCAAAGTTGTTGATCCCTTTTAGGTGCTGCCAGCCCTTTGCTACCTCAGTAACCCCAAGATTTAATTACCGTGGACTAAGTTGTCACCTCGGTGAACTTCCTTGAGGCATTTTTCTTAAAATCATTTATCACTGTGAAAAAATCGTGGTGATTATGAAATATGCTAGTAAAGAACTAAAGCAACAGTATAGCAGTTAGAAGACTTGCCTTGAAAGTGGCTGACCCAGATTGGAGACTCGGGACTACATATTGTTCCCTGAACCCCACAGATAAATGCCTAAGTGCAGAGCTCTGAGGACAGCTGATGTGACCCAAAACCAAAAATAGAAAAAAAGACAGAGATATGTTAGTGAGTACACTTGGTACACAGGAAGTATTTTCCATCTTTATTCACAAATTAGGCATCATAAGATAATGATAGAATAAATTTAAGTATGTATAAGTACATAAATACCTAATTTGATTTAGAAAAATGATTCTCTTTAACACTATTAGATGTCTGGATTTATTTTTTTGAAGACCTTAGGAATATATACATATATATATATATATTTATTAAAAAGCTTAGCACTTTGCTTGTAAAATAAATGTCAATTTAACCATATGATCATATCAATAGACATAGACACAGAAAAAGCATTTGACAAGATCCAGCACCCGTTCATGATTAAAACCCTCCATAAAACAGGAATTGAAGGAACCTTCCTCAATATAGTCAAAGCCATCTATCAAAAGCCCACAGCAAGCATCATTCTCGGAGGGGAAAACTGAAAGCTTTCACCCTGAGATCAGGGACAAGACAAGGTTGCCCATTCTCACCTCTTTTATTCAATATAGTACTGGAAGTACTTGTCATAGCCATCAGAGAAGAAAAGAACATTAAGGGCATCCAGATAGACAAGGAAGAAGTCAAGCTATCATTATTCGCAGATGACATTATTCTCTACCAAAAAATTCCTAGAAACAATAGACACATATAATAGAGTGGCAGATTACAAAACCAACACCCAAAAGTTGGTGGGTTTCCTATATACAAATAATGAAAGAGAATAAAGGGATATTAAGGAAACAATTCCATTCACAATCATGCCACAGAAAATCAAATACCTAGGAATCAGCTTAACCAAGTGTGTAAAGGACCTGTACAAAGAAAACTACCAGACACTGCTCCAACTGGTAAAACATTTTTCTGGGTATGAGAGTATGTGCAGGTAAGATAATATTTAAACTCTAGACTAAGTAGATTACCTCCACTGTATGGACTAGCTTCATCTAGTCAACAGAAGACTTACTAAAACAAAAATATTGACCATCTCCTGAGTAATAAAGAATTTCCTCTTAAATTATTTTCTTCCAAAAATCATTCTCAAGAGATACTGTCTCTTTAGAAAAATAACAACTGGATTTTAATTAATTTATTTTAATTTTTATTAAGAAGTCATCATTGGCAAAGTTACTGATATGTATGTTTTAGGCATACAATATTTCAACACCAGCCCCTCCACCAGTGTTCCCGATTCTCTCCCCATATCAACATTTTCTGATCCTCATTCTGAAGGCTATCATTTAATGAACTAGTCCTTAAGTCTTCAAATACAGACTAGAACTTAAATGTGAACTCTCCTGAGTCTCTAGCTTCTTACCGAATCGATTCTGGAATTTGTCAACTTTAATAATCAACAAATAATGAACAGATTCCATTTCTCCGAATAATGCTAATACACACAAAGTCCTACAATCCATCTTCTATGCTATATTTTGCTAAGATGGAAAAAAACAGGACAGCCAAGGTCTCTCAAGATACAAGGTGATTTTCTTATGGAAGAGTAGAGGGATCAGAGATAAATTTGCAAAGATATCTGATGTCTCAAGAGAAATTACATAGATGAGGAGAAGACTGAATTTCAGACTTTGAAATTTTCCTCTGCATCCTCTGTGCTTTATACTGTCAACAATATTTCATTAATAAGATTTCACCATTTTTTCACTAACTTTTCCCATGTTCTCTTTCTCTAGTCTTTGTGGGGCATGTCTACATTTTATCACAAGGCAACAACATAATATTTTTGTATAGTTGTTCTCAAACATTCTTACAACTAAAGGTACTTGTTCCCTATATCCTTAAATCCGTACTTCATGCAGTTATTTGAGCTTGTTATTGACTAAATTGTACTCCCAGATATTTTTATGATAATACTGCAATGTGATGGCACTTGCAAATAAGGTTTTTCACATCCAATTCTGTTTGGATGAGATTGTAAGGTGAGGACTTTATGATTACAATAGTGCCCTAAAAGCAAAATAACAAAAAGGAGACACCAGAGATCAGAAAATGTTAGTACTTAAATAACTCTTGACCCAGTTCGATTCCCCGCACCCTTGGTCCCAGAGTATTATTGGGGTGTCCCTGGAGGCTCCCAGCACTGCTGGGGTGGCCCAGGTGTCCCTGACACTTCAGGGCTGGAGAAGCATCACATCCTTGAACCCTGGCACTAAACTACCAGCCAGGTTAGCCTAGAAATGCCGGTGGCTCAGAGGAAGCTCTGGAGTAATGCTGAAGCACCCCTTCCCAAGATAGAAAATCAAAGTAAGACTTCACAGTTGTCTTTCTCTCACTCTGTCAGGTGAAGTGGGAGCTCGTTCACCTAAAAGCCAGAGAGAATCCTCACAAGCCTGTTCCTGACCTGATCCTGACCTCAGACATCTCCGGACTTGGAGAATGTGTTGGGTGACAGGCCTTACTGAGCCTTAGCCTCCAGCTACACTTAGCTTATGTGGAGAGCTGGTCCCTGCCTTTGTGGAATCTCTGGAGCAGATACAATGGGAGTTCAGGCAGAATTGGACTGATGTCATATACTGCATAAATATTTTTACCAGGAGGCGTGGCGGTTTCTAGCCCTGGCCTGCCACCCCAGCAGAGCCTCACAACAAGCCAGACCACCCTCCCTACTCCATGGGGCCTGCCATTTTCCACATCCGGACTTCCCTCTCGTCACAACTCCACCCAGCAGACCAGACTATCACAGCCTGGCTCGCGTGGGCCGCTAGAGGCCGCGCTTCCATCTCTAAATGCTTTATTTAGAGGTGACTACAACAGTATGTCACCCACACTGCAAGCATCGCAAGCTGCTCGTGTAGTATTTGATATGCCAAATACCAGTAACATTTATATTAGGTCATTCCCATGACCGAATATAATGGTTTGAGGCTCCTTATGTTCCTGGAGCAAGCGAATGCCTTTGGGTTCTACTAGCATGAGACAGGGCATTTGGAGATATTACTGGTGCCCGCTCTAGCAAATAGATGATTAACTGGAAGATAGTGATAGATAGTGATAGTGACCATGAATCTCACTTGCCCCAGATAAATATTCTGTTCCCACAGGCCCCACGTTGGACATACATGTAGATATCTCAAGAGAACTTGACCACTTTGGATCAACCATAATGTAATCGACTCTCCTAATTCAGAGACATGCCAATGCGCCTCCGGGCAAACTAATGTGTCTCTGACTCTAAAGATAATGCCAAACTGAATTATTCTGATGGATTTTGGACCTTAGTGGAATCCAGAGTCTGGGATATGCTAGTTATATATTCATGGTAAAAAGTATTAATGCCATTCCCTACAAATTAGGTTCTGAACTGCTTTCCTGTTCAGAGATGTAGCCCCTCCTCTTTCTGCTAGGGAGGTTTTGCCTCTGGAAATCAGCTCTGGCTTTTGTGAAGCTTGAGCCAAAGGCCCACCTAAAGATCTACATTTCAAAAGGATTATTTGCCTTGCTTCATCTCTAGATAGCCCAACTCATGATGGGCTGGGCTGGAAGATTTTGGCAGGCTTCTATCCATAAAAGAAGCTAGGAGAAAGAAGAAGGGACATTTTCACCATTTGGGCTTCCCTTGGCTTTTGCTTCTCTCCATCCTCTCCATTCTCTGTTGGGCTTCAATACGTGGTGGCAGTCATCCCAATCGCAGGAACCCAGAGTCCGGGGCTTTTCCTGTTCTTAGATTGTACATCAGAACCTGTGATAGTGAATGTTTTAGGCAGGCAGAGCGGGGCGGGGGGCGCCACATGGCAATAAAAATTCCTGAAGAAGAAATCCAGAGCCACACCTGATTGAAAACCTGAAACCAAACTTGACAAGGCCACTATCAACAATAGACCCTGGGGAAAGGGAAGGCCAAAGGGAATGTGTGAAGCCCATAGGCCACTGACCCTTTTAAAGGCTTTAGATAATTAACTCTCCTAAGGAAACTAAATCAGCCTCCCAGGCCCAGGACCCAGCTCACAGAAGACTCCAAAGCATTCCAGTCAAAGAAGACCATTCCCAAAGTCTACTCCCTTGGCAACGGCCCTAGCAACCTAGGTTGAAGCCCCATATGGGTGTAACTTGGGGAGAAATCTATAAAAGCCGTCCTGACTAAAGGACAGCATGCACATGCTTCATGGACACACATGCTGCCTGAGCCCATGTGGCCGAGCACATGTGGTGCCTGAGCACGTGTGTTGCCCGCGATCTCCCCTCTTGAGATGTGTACACTCTCTCTTACTTTTCCTCTTCCTTCCCTTTCCTAAAACCTCCTTAATAAAGTCTGTAAAACTTCACTGCTCCTTGACTTCTGAAAATTTTTTTTTCTGCGAGGAAGACAAGAACTCTAAGTCAACCCTGGGTAAGGCCTAGGACTGACTTTCCTTTCTTGCAAAGAGCCATTCCTTGCTACAGCCTGAGTCCATGGCTCCCTGAGAAACCTCGGGTGGTGGGGATCAACTCCCATGCCTAGAGATCAAGCGGACATCAGCGGACATCAGGTGTGGCTTGATGGCCACCTTGTGGGGCTGGTGGGGCTCAGGCCCACGCAGTGCAGGGGCTCATCGAAGACTTTATCAGTCCTTAACCTGCCCAGCGGGTCCGGGTGGCAGAGGCGGCTGGGGAGAAAGCGACCATCTCTCTCCCTTTCCGGCCTCACATAAGCCACCCGTGAGGCCCACCTGCATCAGTGAAGTCTTTTAAAACTGCTGGATTCCTGAGTTTTTTTACCCATTCCCCACCGGCTCCGGAGGTAGAAGGGAACTTTTTTATCCCAGTATTGTTGGGGACCCCAGCAGTCCCTGATGAGAAAGCACCTTTTAATTTTTGAGTCAAAAAATCTATAGTATTTCAATATAGCAACCAAAGAAAAATAAAAAGAAAAGTGTAAAGAAAAATGCAAAGAAAAATGATCATAAATAACATTGGCTTTACACAAATGTTATATATATAACTTATATATATAAACATATATATACTTATATAATAACTACTATTATATTATTTATTACACTTGGTTTGCACAGTTCATTGGTTAATAAAATATAATCACCAGACTTCATCGTACTATTTTATCATTCAAAGCCCCTGAGTACTCCATTTTTAGCATGTACACACTAGCACTTTCTCAGAATATAAAATAGTATCTTAAGTTACCTTACAAATTAATGGCAAAAATATCAAAACCAGAAAAAAAGAGATGATGAGCTGTTTCCAACTGGCAGACCCAAAAGAGAAGAAGGCAAAAAAATAGGAAAAGCCGGCAGTGATCTGTTGAATCTGTCTGACAGAGAAAACAAAGTGATAACTTATCTCAAGGGTACAGTTTAAGGATTTGGCAAAGCAGCAAAATTTTAAAACTTGAAAACAAAATTCCAGATTTGGAGAACAGTGATGACTGATTTTTAGTATTCTTCATGTCCTCCTAAATGGAAATGAAAAATGCAAGGAGAGTAAATTAAACCTTAGATGACTCATGCCATCAGCATTACTCTGAAAGAAAATACCTGTAAGGAAAGAAGAAAAAGCTTCTTTTTTAGTTTCAACTAAGGTTTTCTTATGCTGGTGGCAAACTTATCCCTGTAGAGAACAATTAAGGGAGGTTTTTATCTGCCCTCCCCCATTGGCGGTGGTAAATGTATACTGGTGAAGGGATGGTTGTTGGACATTCTATGACTGAATCCCAATCATGAATAAATTTCAATTGTGTATTTCACAGTGATTCAATTTTAAAAATTAGTTTTTTTGAAAAGAAATAAAATTTTAAAATATTTTAAATTCCATTTTTAGTACCATGTTGGACAACCTCCTATCTTGTTTTTCCTCCATAGATATTGTTTCAATCTTAGAAATAGTAAATAGTAAATAGTTAGAAATAGTAAACAGAAAGGGGAAGATGTTGGATAACCTCCCTGTAGGTGACAGCTAAAATGATTAGAAGCCCAGAATTCTGAGCCAGGCTGGAGAGCTACAAAGAGCACCAGGACAGAATCCCAGGTGCCTGGTGCCTAAGTCTGGGATTAGAGGCCAGAAGGCCAGAAGGCCAGAGGGCCAGGAGCAGGATCCAGCGGGCAGGCCTGAAAGAAGAAACTTTCTGAAACATAGCCAGGACCCAGTGGGCCCACCTGATAAAACAAGGGGGGGCCTGAAAAGAGAGGACCTGATGAAAAGACAGAAAGGAGAGAGAAGTAGAGACAGAGACAAGATAAAGAAGCAGAGACAGGCAGAGATAGATGAAGAGAGAGATGAAAGAGAAAGAGGCCTTGAAGAGAGAAGTCCTGAATAGCGAGAACCTGAGAAGAGAGATCCTGAAAAGAGGGGTCCGAGAGGCAACTTGAAAAGAGATGCCCTGAAGAGAGAAGCCTGAAGAAAGGGGCCTGCTGGAGAACTTGCTGGGAGAATCCAGAGAACGTGCTGGAGGACCTCCCGGGAGGGAGAGAGGTCTCCTGGAGTGAGGTGGAATGAGGAGTGAGAGAAGACATATTAAAAGGAGAGCGTCAAGAGCTTGTGGTCTTGTTCCTTTGTTCATTGGTCAGGAAAACAGTTGTAGGACCTGGATGAAGGTCAGGAAACTTAATGGACTGTGAGTAATGTTGGGGACCCTGCTGAGCCCCAGTACCTGCTGCTTGGTTATCCCCTGACCTGAATACTGTTAGAGATGCAGCTCGCCCCCAAGTACTGTTGAGCCCCATGGGGTCTAAACATCTGGGCCTGGACCTCTCGGGGACTTTAACAGTACCATGTTTAATAAACTAGGTATTATAGTAGGTATTATTAAACTAGGTATTATTAGTAGGGCTTCAAACATAAAATTTCCAGTACCACATCTTCCACTGAAATGTCTGATTTTTGTCCATCATTGTCCCACTGTGCTCCCATCAAACCATAGTATACTTCTTACTGAGGACACTATATCAAATTCTGTTGCCTTTCCCGACTAACATCTTTTATCTTTGCTTCAGTTATCTTGGCCAATAGGTTGTGCATGTCGCGCGCTTGTGTGTGTGTGTGTGTGTGTGTGTGTGTGTGTGTGTGTGTGTGTGTGTGTGTGTGTGCTGAGAATGCTATTTGGGTCTCCCAGAGAGGAATCGAAAGGGCTATGCTTGGAATATCACCGCTCACTCAAGTGAGAGAAGGAATCCGGAGTTCTGACCTCCATTGCTATTCCAAAATCAGGGGCGCTGTCTCGTTTGCCAAGGCATCGAATATCAGATGGGGTGGACGTGTAATGCGATTTGGAGAGAACCGCTGGACTAGAGCCATTACTGACTGGATCCCACGGGATGTCAAAAGATCACGTGGCCGCCCACCTACAAGATGGTCAGACTTCCTTGTCAAGACCCTGAAGGAACGGTTTGAGGCTCTTCATATTCCTCAATCAACCAGATGCCATTGGGCTACAATGGCACATGATAGGGTCCAATGGAAATGTTACTGGCACCCGCTCGAGCAAATCGATGAATAACGGGATTCAAGTGATCAAGTGATAAATTATTATGTCTACTCCACAAGAAGAAAACAGCCAACCCCATCAAAAAATGGGGAGAAGAAATGAACAGAAGCTTCCAAAAAAGAAGAAATTCGAATGGCCAAAAAGGCATATGAAAAAGTGCTCTTCATCTTTAATCATCAGGGAGATGCAAATCAAAACAACAACGAGGTACCATCTCACCCCACAGAGACTGGCACACATCCAAAACAGCTAAGAACAACCGGTGCTGGCGTGGATGTGGGGAAAAAGGACTCTCATCCACTGCTGGTGGGAGTGCCGACTGGTCCAGCCCTTTTTGGAAAACAATATGGGCATTCCTCCGAAAGCTAGATATTGAGCTCCCATTTGATCCAGCAATAGCACTCCTGGGAATATACCCTAGAGACCGAAAAACACATAGCAGAAACACTATCTGTACTTCTTTATTCATCTCTGCGCTATTCACTATAGCTAGAATCTGGAAACAACCTAAATGCCCAAGAACAGAGGACTGGCTAAAGAAACTGTGGTTCATCTACACTATGGAATACTATGCGGCTGTCAGAAAGGATGAAATTATGAAATTTACCTGCAAATGGATGGACATGGAGTCTATCATGCTGAGTGAAATTAGTCAGAAGGAAAAGGACAGATATAGAATGACTGCATTCATTAATAGGATATAGATACCAGTGTTTTAATAAATATTGGAAATGGTAATAGCAGATTAAAACTCACCACTGAATATACACAAAGAGACTTAAGTGATAAACTCTAAATATCTGCAGGGCTAGCCACAGTGTGTAAAATAAGAGGGAGAGAGGTGCAGAGACAGAGAGAGAGAGAGAGAGAAAGAGAGGAAACTGGGGTACCTGCTATTAAGGCGGGTGGGGGATGGGAGGGGGGGGGTACATTGGTGGTGGAAATGGGGCACTGGTGGAGGGATGGGTGCTGGAATACTGTATTGCCAAGAACCAATTGGAACACCTTTGTAATTGTATGTTTCACAGTGGTATAATAAAAAAATTTTAAAAAAATTATTATGTCTAAAGTTGAATTTATAAGATGAGAATGCTTCTATCCTGACAGCAGACTGGGCCCCCTGGGCTAAATCCAGAGCCACGGCAGAGCCTGGCAAGCTACCATGGTGTATTTGATATGCCAAAAACAGTAACAATAATGGACCTCATTCACAACGAATGGAGACGTTACTGGCGCCTGCTTGAACAAATCGAAGAACAAGTGGGAACACAAGGGATACAAGTGATAATGCTGAATTTAAAAATAAAAAACAAATATAAATTTATTCTATTGAGAATGGTAGAAATATAATTTTTTGAGACTGACTATTAAGTTTCCATCCTTCTTCTATCATGTGACTATTTATTTATTTATTTTACTTTTTTGCCTTTTTGGTTCACGGTCAACAATGCTCAGGAGTTAATCCTGGCTCTGCTTTCAGGAATTACTCCTGCATTGCTCAGCATAACATGTGGGACGCTGGGGACAGAACCCAGGTTGACTGCATGCAAGGCACATGCCCTAGCTACTGTACTATCACTCTGCCCCTCTTTGTTTATTTTTATGTTTATTTAACCATTGTGAGCTACACAATTAAAAATCAGTTGTTCCTTGTCAGGGAACCATTGGTTCCCTGATATTGTTCCCAATAATATCAAGAAACATGTTCCATTCTACCTCCAATGTTGACAGAGAATGGATAAAAACCTACAAGTCCAGCATGGTTCCAAAAGTTTTTACTAATTATCAATAATAAAACAAGCTTTGCCACTACAATCCAAAGTAATGGGATTCCCTAGACCTCTAACTCTTGGTCAGGAATTCCTACTTTGCATTAGGACCCAAGTCTCCCAGCAAAGTGGATCAATGTATCTCAAGCCAGTCCCCTTATATATCCAAAAGTAATCCTATCTTCAGGGAGGGTAGTGTCAACAAAGATCAATGAATCATCTTCTAGGTGTAGATGTAGGGTGGTGCCACATTAGTGTGGTACCACACTTGTTTCAGTTCTAAACAAATGATTATTCCAGGTACTAGTCCCTTTCTCTGAGATTATCTCTTACATTAAAAAACTGGAAGGGGGATGGTATAAAGAAATGCATCTTAATGGATGTATATTCATGGGGAGAAACACATTATAATTTCATGGGTTTCATGCAGTCTAACAGTACCCACAAGGTCCCTATATTTTCAGTTTTGCACCAAGGCAATTCTGAGTGTCTTGTCCTCTGATTACTGATAGGTGGTTGCCTGACTAGTTTGAGGGCAAACTAGTATGATCTTTCCTTTGATCTAAAACGTTGGTCTCATGAGGCCCCCAGGAGGACAGATGAGTTTTGGGTGTTGGCCCATCACCTCTGTGGGGGGGTTCCCGGAAGCAGATGGATGAGACTACCCACTACATTAGCCGCCATTTTTGCTGTCCAGACACTGACCATGAGGCCTCTAAGTCGCAGGGCAGCTTGCAGCCACACGGTCCATCAAACTAGTGGAAACAGTTATGTCCTTTAATGTACTGCATTCTATGATGTGTAGGAAAGGTAGGCAGGAGGGAGAGATAGAGAGGAGAGAAAAGATGTACAGAACCCACCAAGTAGTTGGGGTGCAGGAGGGGGGGGAGGGAGGTGGGGACATTGATGATGGGAGATGGGTTTGGGTGGAGGGATGGGTGTGAAACACTGTAGAACCAAAACTTCGAGCATGAGCATATTGCAATTGTATGTCAAAAAGTGGTGTAATGAAATTAAAAATATAAATAAAATGTTGGTCTCATGTAGCCAGGTTGGTGGTCTTCTGGTAAATTCTAACTGTCCCATGCTGAGATCAGTGGGTATTAAGAGGAATTGTGCCCAAACTAGATAACATTGAAATCATAGTAGAGATTATAATAATATTTCAGAAGTTACTGATTTAGAGTCAAAATGACTCTTGTAACTGCCACACCCTCCATCAGTGTTTACTCAGAAGAGAGATCTCATTAGCATGAATCCTGGCTTGCCATGGAGAAATGAGAGGATGAAGTTGGTTCGGTCCCTGGCCAGGTTCAGCACAGCTCCTAGGGCCAGCAGACATGTGGGATGCTGTGGCAGGAACGAGAAGTGGGGGTTGGGGCCCCTCCCCTTATCCTTCCACCTCCAGTGACCAAGCGGGCATGACTACAAGCCCTGCACCATCACCAGAAACTCCGGAGAAGAGACTGACTAGTCCCACAGCTGTGCCCGGCTGAGATAATAATCAAGTATAGGGCCAGGTCCTTCCCAGGATCTTGCCCATATATACACTGTAATGATCATTGTAGTTGCAACAATTGAGAGTGAATGGGGCCTCAGGAACTAGTTCATTTTTCATGAACATAGTTTTCTTCAGATTCAGGTGTAGACCTGTCTTTCCACATTCTCGGTCAAAGTCAGCCAGCATTTGTGCCGCTTGGCTAATGTTTGGTGTTATTAGAACGATGTCATCAGCGAAGCGGAGATGGTGTAGTTGCCGACCATCTATCTTCACTCCCATTCCTTCCCATTCTAATTGTCGCATGATGTTCTCGAGGGTGGCGCTGAAGAGTTTTGGTGAAATGGTATCACCCTGTAGAACCCCTCTTTTGACATCAACATGATGAGCGACCTAAAACCTGAGCTGTGCAGGAGGAAGAGAGCAGCATGGAATGCCTTCAAAGGCATCGAAGAAATAGCTAAAAAGGACAAAGAACCTCCAGCTCCGGGCACATCTCTCAGACTCCACCATTCTCCCTGTATTAACATACGCCTCAGAGACCTGGGTCCTATGAAAGCAGGATGAGAATGCTATTCGGGTCTCCCAGAGAGGAATCGAAAGAGCTGTGCTTGGAATATCACGCCTCACTCAAGTGAGAGAAGGAATCCCGGAGTTCTGACCTCCATTGCTATTCCAGAATCAGGGACGCTGTCTCGTTTGCCAAGGCATCGAAAATCAGATGGGCTGGACGTGTAATGCGATTTGGAGACAACCGCTGGACTAGAGCCGTTACCGACTGGATCCCATGGGATGTCAAAAGATCACGTGGCCGCCCACCTACAGATGGTCAGACTTCCTTGTTATGACCCTAAGGAACGGTTTGAGGCTCTTCATATTCCTGAATCAACCAGATGCCATTGGGCTACATTGGCACATGATAGGGTTCAATGGAAATGTTACTGGCGCCGCTCTCGAGCAAATCAATGAATAACGGGATTCAAGTGATTAAGTCATCAATTTGCAACAAACTGGGACGGGAGGAGGCCTGATGTGGAATGGAGAGTGGGTGGTGGTCTTTAACCTATGGTGGTCGTAGGGGGCACATTGGTGGTGGGAATGGGGCACTGGTGGAGAGATGGGTGGTGTAACAATGTATGACTGAGACCCAATTATAAAGATCTTTGTAATTGTATATCTCAAGGTGGTATAATAATAAAAAAATGAAAAAATTATACCAGAAATAAAAGATTAAATAACAAAGTGACCAAGAAAAAGTAGACTTGGGTTTTAAAAATCCAATTTGCTTTGTTTTTCAACCACCTATCCCCATTCCCCTGCCAAGGTACTAAAAAGCGTAGGGACCTTTTTCAGAAATACTCAGCCAACACTGTACTGTGCTCAGTTGGAAGCAGGATCACACTTAGTGGAGCGAAAGGACTAGAGGTCTGCACAAAGCAATATTTGTGTAACCAGAGATTACCCCAGAGTTGGCCACATACAATCCATGCACCATAAGCCTAGCACTTATGGTGCATGGATTGTATGCACAATATTTAAATTTTAATCTATGGCACAATATTTAAATTTTTAACCCAAGGAAATTTTCCAGATGTTAAAGAAACCTTAATTTATACAAACAAACACACCACCCCCCATCCTCAGAGATTAGCAGACTAGACCAAATGATCAACTTTGTTATATACCCTGACCAAGTTTTTAGAGTGTAAAAATAATTTAAAATCTTCAGATTTCTTGGGGGCAGGGAGACACAATAATGCAAAAGTAAAATACTTAGACATCAGACTTCTTAGAAAAGACAATGCAGGTTGACAAGTGAAACTACATTTTCAATAATTTATGATAAAATTATTTCACTCAATACAGTAGTAATACATCTGAAAATCTAGAGGGAATAGATATCTTTTTTGAAAAATGCAATTTTAACAACTTTATTCCTGTAACAAAAAGCTTAGCAAACCAATTTGCATAAAGAAATAAAGTTATCAAGAAATTATTTCATAAAGAATCTTCAGTTCCAGATGACTTCAGGGAGGATCTGGTACATTTATTGACATAAAAATAAAGTTTGCATAATAGGAAAAAATTGAAAAAAGTTAATATAAAAAAAAACAGTGGTCGCTTTTTTAAAATATGGAAGATGTTCAACTTCATTTATAGAGAAACACAACAAAACTATATGAGTTTAGTTTATATTTAGTTTATATTTCTCACTTATCAGATTCACAAGATTCAAAATTTGACAATATATTAGTAAAACATAGTAGATGTAGTATAAAGTGAACTTCCACAACCTGTGGAAAGGCAATATCCAAAAAATTGAATTAAAAGTCACTGCTTCTGATGATTTTGCCTAGTGCTCCTGCATGAGTGTTGGAAAATACACTCATCTGACAATGCAAACATTTGTCCCCACCCACAAGGTGGGGACCCCCACCCTGTGGCCCCCCAAAAATAAAAAGAAAGAATAACAAAACCACTCTACAGGGTGTAGCCATTAATGAAGCAATACTACACTCCCCCTTCAGACCCACAGGGAACACACCTGACTTAATACTGTAGTAGATTGTTACCACCAACCACAAATTTGCTAATACTAACTTAACCCAAGTTCCAGTCACCATTCGGCTCAAACACACAAAGCTAGCTGTGGCAGTTAAGAAATAAATAACAAAACTCTAAATTAAAGACAGTAGCAGCAGGGTTAAGGTCATAAAATCGCTTTCTGGAATGAGCATAAGGAGCTCTAGCAACTAGCAATTAGCTAGTAACATCAGTTTTGTTTAGACTAATTTCAACAAGGGAAGTTAGAGAGCACCACCAAGTGGTCCCCCAGAGATCTCCCTGGCGGTGAGGGGCGAGGTGGGGGAGGGAAGTGAATCGAACCCAGAACACAACAGTCACAATGGGAAAGTAACACAGAACCCCATAAAACTAAGTGAAGAGTTAGTTACCCAGAAAACTCAACAGTACTAACAGATTATATAACCACCTTTCAAATATGGATGTTACAGAGGAAATGTTGAGGATGTTTAATGAGCCCCTAAAAAAAAACAATGATACAGGTGTCAATAAAGGACAAGAAAGTCTGACAGCAAAATGATAAAGCTATAATCAGAAGTGGCAGAACTAGGTTGGAGAAATAATTTGTGCAAAATTAAAAATCAAATGGAAAACCTTGACAACTGAGTAACAGCAGCCAAGGATAAAAGATAAAATCAATTAGATTCAGGATAACATATATATATATATATATATATATATATATATATATATATATATATATATATATAAAAACAAGATAGAAAAAGCCTCAAAATAAATGATCAGTACATAGGAAAACTTTGGGATGAATTCAAGAGGAACATAAAAATTATTGGAATCCCCAAGAAATAGAAAGGCAATCCCATTGAACAGTCAAAAAACTCATAGCTGCAAAGTTCCCAAAGTTGAAGAACTTGCACCTACATTCACAATGCCTAAAGAGCACCCACAAAAAAAACCCAAATAAAAAATATTACAAGACATCATAATCAGAATGATGAGGTGAAAGATGGATATACAATGTTGAAAGCAGCAAGACCAAAGAAGGAAATTACAAAGAAAGGAGGGTCCTTAAGATTCACAGAAAATGTATTGAGTGAGACCCTATGGGTCTGAAGACAACAGTGGGGTTCCAGGGAAGGAAACAGCAGACACTGGTAAACAGAATTTAGCACTGGGGATGGGATTGGTGTTGGAACACTGTATAACTGAAAAAATCAATCATATATAATATTACATATCAAAATGCCTTAAAAGTAACCACATACATATGTGTATGTTCTTTGCTACAATAATCCCATTTTCAGGAATCTATTCTGATTTGCTTTAAGTAAACAAAAAGCACAAATTTATTCACTATAGCATTTGTAATTTTGGAAAACACTGTAATCAAACTAAACCCAAGTAGGGCAAACTGTTGCACCATGGAATGTTAGTTTGCTATTGAGGAGGAGAGTGAGAGGAAAAGAGAGAGTGTACACTGTAAAATTGCAGAGTGGTATCAGCAGCTCCCAAGAGGAAAAAGGCTCAGCTGGTAGGGCGTTTGCCTTGCACGTGGCTGACCCTAGTTTGATCCCTGGCATCCCATATGGTCCTTGAGCACTGCCAGGAGTAATTCCTGAGTGCAGAGCCAAGAGTAACCACTGAGCACTGCTGAGTATAACCCAAAAAGAAAAAGAAAAGCTCCATAAGAACATGTATGTCAAACAGCCAACACTCACATGAAGTCATTATTAGTCAAATGCAAATGTAAATCATAACAGTGTAAATACAAAAATGTGTATTAAAAATAGGCATCAACAAATGTCCGTGAAGATGTGGAGAAACAGAAACCCTTATACACTGCTGGGAGAACAAAGTAGGACACTTTAAAAAAATCAGTGACTTTCTTAAAGAGTTAAATATAAATTTACCAGGTATCAACAATTCCACTTATTTACCCGAATTGAGAAGTCATGCCCACAAAAAATTTCCATTAAAAGTTCACAGCATTATACATTATAGTAAAAAAAAAAAAAAAGAAAAAAAGCAACTGAAATATACATTTGTTGTTAAATGGATAAACAAAAGGGAAATTCATGTAATATCAAGTAATGAGAAATGTTTATATGCTGTGGACACCTAACTATTTCCAAACATCACACAAGTTAATAGACTAACGAGATAACACTGATTCAGATGTAAAGAAATATCCAGAAGAGTAAATTCAATACATAGGAAGTAAAAGCCTGGAACTGGGAGTGTTCCAAATGGATGTAAATGAATATTCGTTGACCAAGGCAAGAATTTTATTGTAATGATGAAAATGCGCTGAAACTGTACAGTGTTGAGATTATGCAACTCTGCGTTAAAAATCACTGAGTAGTATTTAAGATAGGTAAAACTCGTGGTATTAAATTATATCTCCACAGGTACTTTATTTCCCAATTATTTAATTTTAGTGTATAAATTTAAATTATGTATTGATAAAGTTGTTTTTAAAAGATCATGTTCACAAATAGTGACCAGCTTTCTCAGTATGCTTGATTCCTTTGTGCAGTTTTACTAGAATTCCATTAAAAGAAGTTTCTCTTAGTCCTTAAGGAAATTGGGAGTACTGATTTACATGTTACTTTTTGTAAAAGAAATGCTAAACAAAATAATGATAGAGGATGAGAACATGAGCAGAAGAGCCAGACTGAAGGAGCGTCTGCTTGCCAAATGTAAAACAATCTAATTAAACAACTAAGTAATGAATTATAAACCATTGAAAAATATAAAACCAGAAATCCAAAATAATATTTGAGGGGCCGGAGATTTAGAACAATGAGCAGGCACTTGTTCAGAGTCGGCCCAGGTTCAATCCCCAGCACGCTATATGATTCCCTGAGCACTGCCAGGAGGTATCTCTGAGCAGAGATGAGTAAACCCTGAGCAATGCCAAATGTGCTCCACCAAGCCCCCCAAAATAGTAGATAAAAAGTGTCTGAGGTTATATGGATGGCTGGGAAGTCTAGATATCAACGGAATGGGGAAATACCAAATATTAAGGACTCCTACATGAAGTAAAGCATTGAGTCAACAGGTACATGAAGAAATACTGAAGCTGGAAAACAGTCCCTTTGCAAACACTAAGTATCAAAGAATTAGAACACCAGCGGAGGCTAAATTCTAGAAGGAAACAATAATTGGAGTCTCCCACTGATTGCATATTCAATGAAAAAAATTATAGGGACTTGCCACAGTGGATAGGGAGCTAGTATGCAGCTCATCTAGGTTCTATTAAGCCCAGAGCACTTCCTGCTACAGCCATTGAGGGAGCCCTGAACACCCCAAGGAATGGTTATGGAGCCCTCAACATTGATTAGATGACCGAGTAATCCCTGGCAGGAGACCCTGCAACATCACATCCTCAGGTCCCTGTATTGAATGTGCCTGAGAATCTCTGGGGGCCCTGGGCCTATAAACTGGAGAAACTTAAATACCTTCACCATGGGACAAAATTAATATCACCTTGATACTAGCCTAGAACAGAGTATTGAATACAGGCAAAAAGATACACATGATAGCCTCTGAGTGTATGTATTGCAAGCCAGAGGGTATAAGAGAAGGAAGAGAGAAAGAGAGAAAGAGAAAACAGATAAAGAACTCTCCATGGAGGCAGGCTGGGGGGAGAAGGGGAGAGAGTGGGGGACATTGGTGGTGGGAAATGGGCACTGGTGGAGGGATTGGTGCTGGAACAATGTATGACTGAAACTCAGACATGAACATCTGCATATCTCATGGTGGTATAATAAAATATTAAAAAATTAAAAAAAAAATCAGCAACAAGCAGCAGCAATGAACACACATAGCTTTGTCAGACACTGACGGCACAGAATCAGTATTGTTTTTGTTAGAACACATAACCTGACTTAATAATTACCCTCCAAATGAGGAACACCCTATGTAAAAAAGGAGACAGAATACTTATTTCTCAGAAACTCATCATTTAAATGCCATCAAAGGCAAAAGGGGGGTCGTGTGAAGATCCAGAGCAAAGAGAGAGTTGAGCGGGCAAACTGGGGCTGGAGATGTAGTCAATACTGTGGGAAGGTGCTTGCTCTGCAGACAGCTGACTCAGGTTAGCTCCCTGGAATCACAAATGGACCCAGAGACCCTCCAGCTCTGTGTGCAGTGGCAGAATTGCCAAGTGTGGCACAAAAACAAAAGAGGGCAAATAAAACAAATGAAAATCTGAGTATAAGAGAACTTCCTTTGTACTCTTCTTATTCTTGTGCATTTTCTGTAATTTTTGAGTCACTCCATTGGGTGGCCAACCTCATGTTTTACCTAATTAAGCCTTTATTAAAATATAGTCATTAAAATTATTTTATCATTTTCAAATTTTTTGAATATTTTAATAATCTAATTAATGGTCGTGAAATAGTCTTAAACTTAAAAAAAATGAGACCCAGAAAAATAGTACAGTGCGGTGCGTTTGTTATGTATTCCCATGCTCCACGGGCAGCGAGCCAAATGCAGAGCCAGGAGAAAGCCCTCAGCATCGCAGCTGAGGCCTCAAACTATTTGAACTACCTTTTTCTCATTTTCCTGTGCTATAAACCAGGGAGAGCTCTGCCCACTTCACAACATCATAGTGCATTAAACGTGTTTTCGCAAAGACAGAAGTGTAGTGAGTGGAATTTGGAGACAATTTTTACAAAAATATGTCACTGAGGGGCTGGAGTGATAGTCCAGTGGGTAGGGAGTTTGCCTTATAAGCGGACAACCTAGGTTTGGTCCCTGGCATCCCATATGGTCCCCCGAGCACTGCCAGGAGTAAATACTGATCGCAGAGCCAGAAGTAACTCCCTGAGCATCACCTGGTGTGACCCAAAAAAGAAAAAATATATTGAATGTTTTATGACCATGGTGATGAAAAGATATTTTAAAAAAAATGAATTCTTGTTGTTTTATTATCTAATAAAATGGTAATTAGCTCCCCTTTAGAAGTTCTTTGGACATTGTATCAGATAATCTTTATAACCTTGATATATCACACACACATGCACACACAAACACATATGCTCAAATATATAGCATTTTTCAAGTAAAGAAATGTTAAACAGATGTAAACTATTTATTGAATATTTGCCACCAAATATTGTTAAATACATTATCTTGCAGCATATCGCTTTCAAGTTAAAATGTCAGAAACAAACACCAATATTTACAATTCTTTTAAGGAATGTTATATAATGACACATTAAGGCGTAAATTCTTTTGGCTTATAATTCTTAAAAGAATGATAATAGCAAAAGTGATGCAAAATCTTCAGTGTGAGATTATGATTAAGCTACATTTTACAAAAATATGGTGTAAGATGGCAATAATCCCATTCAACATCCTGGATTAGATCCCTTCAGGAGGGACTGATAATTTATACAGTCAACTTTAAAATTTACAGATAAAGGCAGTTCAGTACTGCCACTGAGAAGTACATCTCTTAACATATACAACTCTCAGGCCACAGTTTTGAAGGTCTGAAGTATCAAGTTGGTTTGATGAATTAGTCGATTGGCACTTATGAACACATTTATTGCCCTGTTTGGAAAAGAAAAAAAGATTAATTTTATAAAAGAACCCTTAAAATATTTATATTTGATGTCATCTACCAACAGTTTCAATAAAACGAATCTAAAAAGAAAACACAAGTTAGTACTGACCATAATTTATTTATATTCCAGCTTGGAATTGAATAGCCCTGCATCATTTGAAACTATCTAGGAATTACTGCCCCCTAGTGGTTCTGGCTGGAGGGCTGCTATAATAGGTGGAGCCTCAACAGTAGAAAAAAGAACATAATCATTGGCCAGAGGACTTAGAAGTGGTCTCCAGCAGTAATACCACAGAAGCTTCAAAATGAAGTCTGCTAAGGTATAGCCTAAACATCATTATATCAATGGGGATGACATAACTATTCTTTACAATTTCTCTTACCTTCTTTCTTCAAAAGAAAAACAAAGTGAAATGCCAAACAATTTTTGGAATTAACCTACCTAGAAAAAAAAATGCAATTTCAATATTCTGGGAGCTATCAATATATAAAACCATGCTCTTTAAAAGTTACTTTGTGTTGGAGCTGGAGAGATAGGAAGGCACTTGCCTTCCACAGAGCCAACCCAGGTTTGATCTCTGTCTCCCCAAATGGTCTTTCAAGCTTTACACCAGGAGTGATCCTGGAGAGCAGAGGCAGGAATAAGCTTTAAGCTGTGCTGGGCATGCCCCCACCAAAACAAAAACGAAACAAAAAATTACTTTGTAGTGCACAACATTGTTCTGTCAGCCTATCTTCACTGGGACCAGAAATGGAGAGCCGATGCCTGAGTCTCACTGGCCAGGCTCAGCCTCATCCGGTTTCTTACTGAGACGTAGCTAACTAAAGCTTACCTTCACCCTAGACACTTCTCAAAATAGTAGTACCAAGAAAAATTAATTGAATCAAAGAAAATTTGCACATATTGGACAATGGCTTTAAGATCAGACTCATTAATTTTCAGTCTTGCAGAAAAGGCAAAATAAAAACAACATATTATTCACTATAAATAATTGTAAAGAAGTTGCTGAGTGGAATATGGAATCAATTTAGAGGAATGGAAATTAGGTTAGTTCCAAGTGAACTTGTACTTTGAAGTACTAATTCCACTAATAATTTGCAATAAATTAGAATAAGATAGTAATTCCATCATGTAAATTATTCTTCTTATGTGTCTTTTTTTTTTGGTTACTTGGGCTTAACCAGGGCACCCTGGAAAAAAAAAGATGTAAGCTTATTTTCACAACACATCTAGCATTTCCCCTAAATAAATAGCAGTATAAAACAATACAGACCATTAATGGAACTTTTGTAGTATTTTTATTTAATGAAATATTACCCATTTGTACCTTTGAAAATTAACTGATCAAAATCTGATTAGTATTTATTTCTATGAATTGTCACAGCAGTATTTTAATAGTTTGAGATGTTTGTATGTATGTTAGAACTTCACTGGTAGAGAAGAATCTTAGACATAAAACAATTATTCAATTTAGAAGAAATAATTACTCAGATAATTTTTCTGACTACAAGCCGTATTAGAAAATGTTCCTGTTCACTAATTTTCTAGCTTTCTACTTGACAATGCTGCAAAAAAATATGCCTCTGTATAAATTTAAATACATTTTCACTATGTAAAAACACATCTTTTTGTTTTGTGGAGGCGTTCTAAAAGCCAACTGTATGTAAAGTTTTAAAACTGTTAAATTATTTTAAATAAAATTTAAACATTTTGTAAATATTTTAAAGTGATGTTATCTACCTTTTAAGTTAGCTTCTGCTGTACAGAATGACACTATGAAAGCCCAGTCCTTCCAGCACAGTAAATCACAACCCTGCAGTATGCTATAGTCACCCAGGAACAGTCTTACAACACACCTAACAACATAGGGGTGGGCCCTTCCATCTGCCTGACCGCACAGCTGGGCCAAATACTGCCTGAAGTGGCCTCGGGGCCCCCTGAGCATGCATGAAAAGTCGCTTGACCAGAAACACCTAGCCACTCCAGGAAAACCATCAGAATTTTAAAAGCTTGCTTCCAATACTCAAATTTAATTTGACAAAACTAGATGTAAATCATTAGGGTATCAGTGGTGATAAGACTGCTACCAAACTAACTCTGGTAAAGGCAGTTAGACTTTAAGTGACCTGGGGCTGGAGCGATAGTCCAGCAGGTAGGGCGTTTGCCTTGCATGCGGCCAGCCTGTGTCGGCCCGGATTTGATCCTCGGTATCCCATATGGTCCCCTGAGCACCACCAGGAGTAATTCCTGAGTGAAGAGCCAGGAGAAACCCCTGAGCATTGCCAGGTGTGACCCAAAAAAGCAAAAAAAAAAAAAAAAAAAAAAGACTTTAAGTGACCCCAAGTGGTTCAAATGTGCAAAAGGGAGCAGAGATAGTACAGGATAGTAGAGGCGGTAAGGCTGGCCTTGCTCAAAGCTAACCCCACATAACCCTAGCACCGTTACGGTACCCCTGCACCACCAGTGAGGAGGAGCCCTTGAGCACTGACAGGTGTGCCCTGCCCCCCACAAATAAATAGCCCAGACTCTTAGTATGCAAAAGGACTGACATCACTGTTTCATCCCAGCAGTTCTCAGCGGACCAGCAGCATCACCATCATCCAGGAACTTCCTATTAAGTAACCATCTGGGCGTCCAGACATAACTGATCAAGAACTTTGGGGTAGCAATCCCAAGGCAATCTGTACCGTAACAGACCCTTTGAATAAATCCTGATGCCACCCAGGTTTGCACTTCTGGAGTTTGTGAAGCAATCCAATAACCCAAATTGCATTCATAAGGTCTTTGTATGGCCCGTAAACTAAGAATGTTTCTAAGTGGCAAAATTACAGTTTAAAAAAATGAATGTTTAAAAATGAATAAATAACATTAAATAAATGTTTAAAAGATAGGATCTCAAAAGATCCTAGTCTGGGGGCCGGAGCGACAGCACAGCGAGTAGGGCGTTTGCCTTGCATGCGGCTCACCTGGTTCGATTCCCAGCATCCCACATGGTCCCCCGAGCACTGTCAGGAGTAATTCCTGAGTGAAGAGCCAGAAGTAACCCTGAGCATTGCTGGGTGTGACCCAAAAAAGCAAAAAGAAAAAAAAATCCTAGTCTGTGAGACCCTGAAGGTGATCTACAGGCGCACACACACCCCTCCCTCCCTTCCCGTCACCAGGTGCAGCCCCTATTTAAAACAAAATGACTTTCAAAAATTACTGGAAAAATACTAAAAATAGTACTATGTGACAGGTGAAACTCATACAAAATTCAAAAATTATGATTATATATGGCTGCTTTTCCCTTACAATAGTAGAGGTGAAGTGGGCCACAAAATCAACAAACCTAAAACATCTGCCATTCCTTTTTGGAAAAAGTCTACAAATACCTGCTCTAGACCAGCGTTACAGCTGGATTCAAACCAGACACTATCACACTTGGGTTCACGCCTAGCTCTGTGCTCAGGTAACATAGGTGATGCCACACAGGAGATGTGGGGATCAAATCTAGATCCGCTGTGAGCAATGCCAAGTGTCTTGTCTTAAGCCCTGTACATCTTTCTGGCCTCCAACTGGCTTTTTTTTTTTTTTTTTTTGCTTTTTTGGGTCACACTCGGCGATGCTCAGGGGTTTCTCCTGGTTTTGCACTCAGGAATTACTCCTGGCTGCTCGGGGGACAGTATGGGGTTCTGGAGATCGAACCCGGGCCGGCTGCGTGCAAGGCAAACACCCTACCCGCTGGACTATCGCTCCGGCCCTCTAACTTGCTATTTTTAACAATCAACCTTAATTAGTTTTGAGAATGAATATTTAATTTATATGGGTACAGTATATGAAAGGATATTATCTTACAGGGATGAGAAAGCGACAGTACTTACTTGCCATCTTTAAAATAGGTTTTCAGAGTATCACTGAAACTTTTTGGAGTACTTTACAAATTCTTTCTTTTGGTGCTCAAGTGCCTAGAGATATAGAAAAAAGAAAAACACTAAATACAAGAAATGGCACAAAAACTAAAGCCATGGATAGCAGATTACATAGAAGAATAGACAGATAATGGATTTTAGGAGTAAATAAAACTTAAATATAAGTGATAGCATATTCAAGAACAAATTTGGTGAATAATGTCATTAAAAACCCACATCTAGGTTTTTAATGTTATTAAAACCACATCTAGGGATAGTAAGAACATTATTAAACTTACCCTGCGGTTCTGATACTGATATTTTTTGAAGACATTATTCACTGTATCAAGAAGTTCTTTTATTGCACTAGCTATATCCCTGTTGACAAAAGTAAAAAGGAATCTTTATAAAATGAGTTATATCTGAAAGAAGTTTGAACACACTTTACTCAGAACTACAAAATACATGTCATGCCATGCCAGACATTTAACCAGAAGGCTGAATTTGTCTCTTCTGGAGGCAGACTTCTCTGGCACTGCTTAACCACACACTCCACACTAATATCAACTTTCCTAGATCAGTAGTACTTCTCAACACTGCTTACTCAAATTTATAAGAATATGCTTTGCCTCTCATCTTTTCCAGTTGAAAGTTTTCTTTTCTCTGGCTAAAAAGCTGAATTCACGCTGTTGCATTTCTCGTTTTGCTACCTCACTCATCAATCACATAAAATTTTGGAGCTCCATGCAACGTATTTTTTGTATGTGCCAACATTTCAATTTACAATCACGACAGCTTTGATGTTCAAGAAATTTATTTTCCCTCAGAGTGGCTCTAATTTCTCAAGATACAGTTAGCCTTTACCAAACAACAGTATGTTTTCCTCTTTCAAAGTCTGTCACTATTTTCTTGAAGGAAAACATTTAAAGTTTTGAGACAGTATTATGATATTCTTCCACTTTAACCTTTTACCAATCATTCTTTGGCTATATTATGCTAACATCTCCCTCCCCTTGTAAAGAAATGGAAATTCTGGGGCAGGACTGACTGTACAGTGGGTAGGGAGCTTGCCTCTCTCAAAGCTGACCCAGGTTTGATACCCGTACCACAAAAGGCCCTCAATCCCATCAGCAGTGATTCTTGAGCTGACAGAGGACTAAGCACTGAGCCCGGCTGGATGTGGCTCCCACACGGAAATGTAAAATAAATAAATCAGAAATTCTCACTATGTTGATTATTTTCTCATTTAAATGAACAATTCTTCCTAGGCATTTCCTTTTTGCTATTGACCTCGTCTTTTATATCCTTGTCCTTTTCAATTCTCATGTTCAAACTTCATACACTTTTTTTTTCGGGGTTGGAGCTACAGTACAGCGGGTAGGTTGCCTGCCTTGCATCCAGCATCCCATATGGTCCCCAAGAACCACCAGGAGTCATTCCTGAGCGAAGAGCCAGGAGTAACCTGAGCGTCACTGGGTATGACCCAAAAAAGCAAAAAATACAAACACCCCCCCACACACACACACAACTGCATATACTTTTGGTGTGTCTATTTGAAATTAATTTTCTATTTTCAAATGATCTCACATTTCCTGTAAACAATTTTTCAAATATATTCTCTTAGATCTTGATGAGTAAAACACATAAACATAAGTTTAATCATGACTTTTCAGTCACAAATGTCAGATTCTTTCATACCTAAAATACTTCACCTTTATTATAAACTGGGTGGGAGCTCACTAAAGATTTCTGTACAGAAGTATCAGTTAGATGGGCCCATCAGTGTCGAGTTAAACATATTTCTAAGCATGTGGAAAATCTAGTAACTCCAAATACCCAGGATTTTTTGTACCAAAAAAAAACCCCACTAATTTTAGCCTTCTCTGAAGTGGTGAAATTTCAAAATTGTCAACAGATATTTCTTTGATATTTTTAATTGTCAAACTTTGATATCAGGCTGAAGTATTAAAACACTAAAGTGGAATAATAAATGTTACATAGATAAAATCTTTCCACTCATCTTGAATATACTTTTTCAATTTATATTTTTGCCATAGTTTAGAAAGAGCAGCTGAAAGTTAAATAACCATTCCTTTCATTTCATTTACGGATATAACCGTAAGTCTTTCCACATGCACAGGGCACAAATACCCTGACTTCATAAACCAGTGTTGTAAGGCAATCTATTTATTATGTGAGGAAATGTTTCTCACAAATATTCACAATATATAAAGCACTTACAAAACTCAACAACAAAAACCCTATAAAAATGTTAAGAGTTGAACACACTTCCACAAAACACTTACAAAGGAAACACAGGTCTTTCCCTTGTAGGGAAGTGAAATCAAAAACAATGAAAAAAAAATTAAAGATCGCCTCACATCAGTGAAAATGGCCTACATTAATATAAAGCCCAGGAAAAAAAATCAGAGTGTGTTCATCAAGATGCTTTGAATTCCTCATTTCTTCTTGATGGAACTATAAACAATCTATGGAAAATAGACTGGAGACTTTTGAAATTACCATATAATCCAGCTGTTCTTCTCATTGGTATTCTGCCCCCAAAACACTAATTCGGGAATACATGTGCATACCATTATGCTCAGTGCAGAATATGTAACAGCTAAAATCTGGAAACTCAAGTGTCCAACAGTGAGCGGATTAACAAACTACGGAATATATACTCAATGACCATTACTCTGTTATAAAAAGATGAAGACATAATTTCTTAGAACACAGATGGAAAGGAAGCTGGCATACTAGATGAAGTACAGAAGGAGAAAGATAAAAGGATGCTCTCAGATGTGTGCTACACAAGCAAAACAAAGGAACAATGTCCAAGGAAGACAGATTCTTAAGATAAAACTGATGCTAAATGGGGAAGGAGGATGGGGAAGGAACGGGAATGGACCTATGGACAGTGACAGAGGGAAAATGACACATTGGTGGTAGGCACAGATAGTTGAATGTCATAAAAAACTTACTCCTATAAACTACTGTTATATTAATTAAAAAAGTAAAAGACGTTCTACTATGTGAGAAAATTACAATTTTACCAATGCCAATTTTCTGACTTTCAAATTTGGAATGAAATTACTACGGAATAAATTATACACAATGATAAGCTAATTTATATGCAAAATCATACTTTGAGGCAAGTTTTAAAACTTAAGAGTTTTAAAACTCTTAAGTTTTAAAAAATAATAAAGATGTGTTTTGGGGTAATCAAGATAAACAGACATTTCACCTATGACGACAACTGGGTTTGACAGATCAGAGCTGTGCTGAAACTGCACTCTCACCTTAGAAGGGAAGGAGGGCAAGGAAGAGAAGAATTTACAGGCCGGTACCACAGGCCAACGATTACTGAAAATGTCTATACTTCTAAATAAAACCTTTAAGCAAACAAAAAATTGGGGTCAGAGCGATAGCACAGCAAGTAGGGCATTTGCCTTGCAAACGGCCTACCCGGGTTCAATCTCCGGCATCCCATATGGTCCCCTGAGCACCGCCAGGAGTAATTCCTGAGCGAAGAGCCAGGAGTAATCCATGAGCGCTGCCAGGTATAACCCATAAAGGAAAAAAAAAATTATCTTCAGGTGATTTGTTTGATGAACCAGATTGGAAAAATAGTGAGAATGTTGAGCCTGAAGCTATGGTTTGATTCATTATTACTGACCACAAGTTTTATAAGGAGCTCTACTGGCCAAGTATATTTATTCCTAGACTTGGTGTTTTCGAAAAACAATTTGCAGCAATTTATGTGAAATATGTAATATGTCTGTTCATACCAAGGTATGAACCACAGAAGATAAAAATCTGTAGTAATAAATACCCTGAGGGTTTGCTTCCAGGGAAACTACAGTGTTTGGTGTTATGATGATGAACAGTGTGGATTGCATTAGTGGTTTGGTTTGTTTGTGATTTTTTTTTTGCTTTGGGTATACTCCTAGCTGTGTTCGGGTCTTACTCCTATGTTCTAGGAAAACTCCCGGTGTCCCAGGGGAAATAATACTAAGGAGCTGGCAATGGAACTTGGGTTGTGTGCAGGAAAGGCAAGCATCTTACCTGCTGTGCTATCTCTCTGATGCTAGGGATAAGGAACATACACTATAGTATATCAGGAAGGAATTTCAAGAATTTGCAGCTATTCAATGAGATGTGTAGGAACATACACAGAACAGATAACAGGCATCAGATAAAACAAAGACATCTTATATCTAACAGTACCATTTTTAATTATGTCATACACATCTTTATGATATGTGATTATACAGTCTATGTCATGACTTTTTGATCTAGAACACTTTGTTCTAGATCAAAATGAATTGTTCTAGATCAAAAGAATTTCTGTTCTAAAAATCATGAAGTCCTACTAGTCATGCATTAGCTAGGGCGTAACAGGCTAAAAGTTATGTTTGGAACATGTGCCTAAATTCAAAAGTAGTCAAACGAAACATTCACTGATCAAGAACATTTGAAATATGTTTAATGGATCATTTATTCTGATCAACTCCATAGAGAAAAGGGGGAAATAATACCATCTTATAGTGCTAACATACTAATGTCCAAGGTTATATGACAGGCACGTTTCACACTCTTTTTAAAAATTAAAACACCACGATTTATAAAGCTACTTATAGGTGAGTCTTAGGCACAGCGCTCCAGCACCAATCCCACAACGTTTCGGCAGGCCACTCAGTCTGCCAACGTAACAGGTATCTTAAAGCTTATTGTTGAAGTTTGGATCATGCTTACAGTATTGCTAACCGTGTTTTCAATATATTGGTATGTAATTCCTTTATGCCACTGATGTACGGAAGTCCCCTTGACTCCTAGCCCATGAAGCTTTGCATCTGTCTCTTTTTACATCCTGCGTGATTTTTCTTTTCTTCTTTTTTTGGTCACCCAAAAAACCTGGCGATGCTCAGGGGTTACTCCTGGCTCTGCACTCAGGAATTATTCTCAGCAGTACTCAGGGGTGGGCCATATTCAAAGCGAATGCCCTCTCCACTGCACTATCTCTATCGCCTTCCCTCCCCCCCCCATAGTTTATTTCCTCTGCTGTTGCTTCTATTCTATAAGCTCGGGGTCAGAGTAATCTAGACATCAATAACTCTTCCTTTTGTTTTAGAAAGATGCCCTTATTTTCACGGCAGTAACTGGAACCACAGAATCTGAGCAATTAAGAGTCCAAACATTCAGTCAGGGCCAATGTTGGAAGGAGATTAAAACTATGTTTATAATTTAAAAACAAACAAAAACTGTTCTATTGTTTCTTTGAACTCATTAAACAGGTAAAGCATGTCCAGCGAATCCTCAGAGTTAACAGGGTATTCAGTCCAGGTAAATCTTCACTCAGTATCTGTGGTGGGCATCTATGTTGCTTTACCAAGGCCCTTTTGTAATCTAAGGGGTGTATCTTTTCTATTTCATTGTTAGTGTCCCTCCCACTGTCAAGGAGATCTCTAGGGGTACTCCACTGAAGTAAGGAGATTATTTTGTAGCCAGTGCTTCCGGAAAAGGCACTAACTCCTGACCTTTTGGCAACAACCATTTCTACCACATATGTCCGTGTATTGTGGGCCTCTACCCTGGCAGCAGGTTAGAGTATAGCCTCAGCCCATGCTTGGGGACCCATTTTGGGTAAATGGGCTGACTCATTCATTGCCTTTAAGCAAGCACATGTCAGATGTTATTGAAAAACACTGCAAAACTGTAATCAATATATATTAAAAGAATATTTAAAGAAAAATAGTGACTGTACAATAAGCCTTACATAAAGGCATTTTTAATTCTGATAAAGATTTTTGCAATAATCTGGAAGCGATTAAAAAGCCTAACAATATGGGGGCGGAGAGATTACAGTAGGAAAGGAGCTTGCCTTGCATCTAGCTGACTTGGTTCAATCCCAGGCACCCCACCTGGTACCCTGCCAGGAGTGATCAGTATGTGCATAGCCAGGGTAAGGCTGAACATGGCTAGGGCTTTGTGTGGCCCCAAAACAAAAATCAAACAAAATGTTAAATAATCTGTATCATAATGTATCAATATATCAGTGAAAGAATAACTATACCATAGCCATTTAGTATGGTATTTAATTTATAAACAGCTGACTATTTCCTTCAGAAATTACATGTTTAACAAAACTGTGGCAAACTGTCCTATTAGAAAGGTTAAAAAATACAAAAATAGAGCGGAAACACCATCCCTACTTTTATGTTCATAGCAGCATTATTCACAATAGCCAGAATCTGGAAGCAATCAGAGTGCCCGAAAATCGATGACTGGATAAAGAAGCTTGGTACATCAACAATGGAATACTATGCAGCTGTTAGGAAAATGAAGTTATAAAATTTGCCTATAAATGGATGGACATGGAGAAGATAGATGAGCCAAATTAGCAGAAGGAGAGAGACAGATACAGAAGACTGCATTTATTTGCATGGCATAAATATATATGTACATATTATGATACAATATCCAAGGTCAAGTGAAACATATATCAGGAGGTCTTGTCAAGGTGGAAATTATCACAAACGGGGGAGTCGAGTTTAGGTAAGACAGAAAATGGAACAGGGGCAAAGTCGAGGGGTACAATGCAACTAGAACGGCATAAATAGAGGCAAAAGGATACACAGACAACCTTTTAAGTATGTTCTGTAATCCATAGTCTGGAAGGGAAGGAAAGAGAAAGAGAGAGAAAGGAAAGAAATAAAGAACCGCCATGGAGCAGGGCGGGGAAGGGAGGGAACGGGAGTGTGGTGGGGAGAGGGCCGGTGGAGGGACGGGTGCTGAAACACTTACAAACCCAAATGAACTTATGTGAGATGGGCACTGGTGGAGGGACGGTGCTGAAACACTGTATGACCAAAACCCAAACATGAACTTTTTAATTGTATATCTTTTATTTGTATATCTCACAGGTATAATAAAATACTTAAAAAATAAATAAATAAATAAAACATAGAAAGGTTAAAAAATATATTTCAACTGCCATTATTATTATACTATGTGTTTGTGTGTTATGTATGTGTGTGGTCAACCCTCACACAATTAAGGCAAGGAAGTGCTGCTCTACCACTATCCAGCCTGCTACTATTCAATTTTGCTGTGCTGAGTACACTCCAATTTCAGTATAACTGACATGTTTGCTACTGTCCCATAAATGAGAGTCAGAAAACTATACCAACTATAGACATGATTCCTTATCATTAAAACTTGGCTGTAAATAAAATGGCTTTCTCTAGAGCTACAATGGGTTCAGCAAAGATGCCTAAGACTTCCTTGGGAAATAAAGCAGTGTTAAAGTAACAGGATAAGTAAGTCACTTCTAACCCAACTTCAACACAACATTGTTCCCTCCATTATATTCTGTCATTTTTGAGAAAGATTTTACTTGTCACACCTTGTCCAAACAGTTGAAACTTTTCTTTGAATCACCAAATCAACACACTCTTACACTTGGGGAGCAGCTCTACCAATTTATAAGCTGTGGGACTTTGGGAATGATAATTATTTTCGCGTGTCAATTTGCTCACCTGGTATGTTGGTTTTGCAGTTAGTTAATATATAGACAAAAAATGCTTTTTAAAAATACCTAAAATCTAAGTGCCATTGTTTTTACATGACATTATTTGATTCTGTATTTCAATAACCTGAAAATCTGCTAAAAACAAAAGTTTAATCTTCATAAAAATGGAGTATATCTTAACAAGCATATGATCACCAAATTATACCATTTAAAAATTCCAGAAATAAATAGGGTTAACAGCTGTGTTTGAGGTCACTGGCTATTTATCCTTTTATGGGGCAAAGATGTTTACTTTAAACCAGATTAAAATAAAATCCATAAACAGTTCACTGTCTTCCTTCCTCACATAATAAAAATAGTTCAAGGAAGTTGGGACTTCACTATGAATCTAAAATGTTTACTTTAGGGTTTGTCTCTTGTGAGACTCTGTCAGCATAAGTTTTACTTTCTTGACCAGTCCTCTGTTACTGTCAAGACACATTTTCTTGTAATTTGGTTGGATACTCATAATAAAATTATAATTTCCATAAAAGACTTATTCATATTCCCCGTTTAAGCCAATTTAGGGCCCAAACAGTTGACATAGTATTGTGTAATATGAATGACCTTACTATTTAGGAGAAATAAATGTCATTAATCTATACTAAATTCCTACAGGCTCATTAAGATACAATGCAGCCACTTCCAAAGAGAAATAAGTTAAATAGTTCCTAACAATTTCTCCCTGAATTTCATTTAAAAGAGTTGCACTGATAGAATTACTACTACGACAACATTTCCAACTTTCTTTTGTTTTCTTCCATTGGGACTGAGGGAAATAATTATACTTTATTCATCTAATATATGTCTGGAGTTCCTCCTTGTTCTCTAACACTCTCATCCCTTGTTTAAAAATGCTCTTGGGATGCAGAGACAGAGAGAGACAGCGAGGGAAAGAGAGGAAAGGGGGTACCTGCTATTAAGGCAGCATGGGGGGGGGGGGGGGGGTGTGGGCACACTGGTGGTGGGGATGGGGCACTGGTGGGTGCTGGAATACTGTATTACCAAGAACCAATTATGAACACCTTTGTAACTGTATGTTTCACGGTGGTATAATAAAAATTTAAAAAAAAAAGTGCTCTTGGATGCCATCATTCATGCATACTGCTCAGCAGCCAGGCTACATGGATCTTCTGAGCTTATTTAACATATCTCCCCCAAAACTTCTATGCTGACAGCTTAGTACTATGAAATACAGCTGACTCTAAGAGTACACTTCTGAGTCTAATGGCTTTGTGCCACTTCTAAAATAAAAACAAGACTTTTTTAGCAATGTATGTACCAAGCTTCTCTATTTACTTTAATCTGACATTTATGTTTACATTAGTTGTATCTTAATTAAATTCATTCCACTTACGTATTTCATTTCCTATTTCTAAACTAAATAATCTGAATGTTTTCATACCCAGAAAACAAGAGGACAGCTTAAAAACTTAATAACAAAGATGTAGCATCTAAAAATTCCAAATGTATCTATATCAATATAACAATAAATAAGTGGCTCCTTTGAGGAATGTTTAAGAATCGAAACAAAGCAAAGTGTTGCTTACTTGATTGTCTGCAGGAATCTCACTCTGTCATTGATTTCATCTGGGATCTTACTGAGAATTTGTTTAAGTGCTCGTGCCTTTTCGTTTAAGTCCTGGAATTCTGGCTCTGGTCGTTCAATCATATACTCTGATAAATACATAATAAAAAGCATCACAAAACTACCTCTCCCCAAAATGTTGGTCAAAAGGATAGAATTGTTGAGAAAAAGACAAGAAAATGCTGCAAAAATAGTATTCATTAGAATTCAATTTAGTTCAATAATATAAAGGCCTCCTCTAAGAAAAAAAATCAGAAAAATGAAAGAATATAAATTTTCAATTTGGGATAAATGTAAATTGTCACAAAACCTTTAAAAATAAGTAAAAACTTTAAAAAAGAGTTAACTTTATTAAACCTCTTAAGATACATTTTTCACAAAACACCTTAAAGATTTCCACAACAAATTAAACGATATCTTTATTTGCCAGTGGGGAAGATAAGATTGATAATTTTTATATTGAATATCCAAGAGCTCATACCAAAATCCCAGTCTACAAAACCTTTGGAATATGCTTAAAATATTACTTTTAAAAACACGAAGATTGGTAATTGTAAAATAAAGACTGAGCTCAAAGAACAGCAATCTTGAAAGTATTTTCACTCGGACCTTTCAAAGACTGAATTTATTACTGAATTCACTATAGACCTGAGAACATTGTAAGGCTACAAATTGATCAATATAACCTGGCTTAACAGACTGCAAATGCTTAAGCTTAGAACACTGATGATTTTCTTACATCAAAGAAACAAATAAAATATCTACTTTTGGGAGCAAGAGAGACAATACAGATGTAGGGCACCTACCTTGCACATAGCTGACCAGGTCCAATCCCTGGCACAGCATATGTTCCCTTGAGCACTGTCAGCAGAGAGCCAGGAATAAGCCCTGAGGACCACCAGCTATGGCCCAAAAACCAAAAAAAACAAACAAAACCTCTACTTTTGTATACTAACACGGAAAAGTGTGTCCCTAAATTAATGAGAAAAGGACTATGCAATTTAAATAAAAAAGGTTTTGTTTTAAAAAAGCAAACATTAACAAAAATAACAGTTATATTGTTTTCTGAAAACAGTATTTAGGAATCTAGGCTTGGGGGGTCAGTGCTGAAGCTTTTTTTTTTTTTAACTTTAGCATCACTTCAAAAATAGAATCTTTTTCAGTCCTTTCAAATTGCTATTTGTAAAACCAAGAGAAAATAGTCAATGCACAGAGCTCATTTTCAAGTGAAACTAGAACTCATCAAATATAGTAATACAAAAACAAATTAAAATATAAAATTAACTTAGGGGCCGGAGCAATAGTCCAGTGGATAGGGCGTTTACCTTGCACGTGACCAACCGGGGTTTGATCCCTAGCATCCCATATGGTCCCCTGAGCACCACCAGGAGTAATTCCTGAATGCAGTCAGGAGTAACCCCCTGAGCATTGCCAGGTGTGACCCAAAAAGCAATAAATAAATAAATTAATTAAAAAATAAAATAAAATTAAAGCAATTTAAATCTGATAAATATAAAATAAAAATAACTATTTTCTATTTTATGCAGATTTTTCCACAATGACAACAAAAACTATTAACAATGAAACAATAAGGATATAAAAGCGGGAAGACCCTTTCGTCAAACAAATACAGAAAATCTTTTTTCAAGAACTATAAAAAGACTAAACAACAGACTAGATCATTCAGAGGTGCAAAATTTGCATGCTCGTGGTCCTGAGTTCAATACCCAGCACTGCATGGCGCCTTGAGCACTGCCAGAGAGGCCTTTTTTGGCAAGCAGCACCATCTTTTGAGTCCAAGCACCAACTATTTGGCAAACTAAAAATCACTGGGAGTGGCCCTGTATATGCTTAAGAGATCCTCAACCCCCACCAAAAAATTAGAAAACTAAATCATTTCTGTTACCTTCTACATCATCAGCTGCCATTCGAAGAAGGGATTCTGTGAAATTAACTTCTACACATTTTTTTCTCTAAAATTTTCATGATGATGTCTTGGGTGAGCCCTGGATTTTCTTTTTCAGCCTAGAAGGAAAAAAAAGTGTCTTTTACCTTCCATAAATAAAACCAGTATTATAAAGCCAAAAGTAAATGGTTTAGCACATGGTAAGGATTGAGACTGATCAATTTATCATGGCAGAAATCTTGAAAAGGAAGTTAGCATGGGGGCCAGAGACATGGCACAATAGCATAGCACATGTGATACGCCAGGGTTTAATCCCTGGTAGCACCAAAAAGTTATCGTAATGACATGCATTTGTTTAAGTAGTTTTTCTATCAGCAACTTTACTACCGTCTTGAATCCATTTTTCATATGAACACAAAATAATTAACAAATTTTATTTCTATTTATTTTTGCAATGAATATCAGAACAAAGATAGAAATAAAAATCACACACATATTTGGCAACACATTTATTCTTACTTAGTTTAAATACTAAAGAATATTTAGCTTTTCTCCAATTAGCTAATTGATTTCAAGCTGAGGATCAAGTAATAAATCACATCACCATTATTTTACAGATTTTTTAAATTAAAATTAACAAAATGTTAAGAAAAAAAGGATTTCTTTGGGACATATTCTTCAAGGAATCAATTAATTTTTAAACAATCCTTTTACAACCTCCTAAAATTGTTTTCTTGAGGAATTTGCAATGCTTATGCAACTTATACTCCCTAAAATCTAATCATTTCATTAAAGTACTGGTTTTACTGGTTAATTTTCTAACTTTAGCTTTCCCCAATAATTTTATCTCACATTATTTAAACGCTGTAATCCACAGTTTCCCTTTAAATGTCTGCCAGAGAGAGAGGAAAGAGGGAGAGGGAGAGAGGGAGAGATAGTGCCAGCCATAGAGGCAGGTGGAAGGGGTGGTGGGAGGGAAAGTGGGGACACTGGTGGTGGGGAAGGACAGTGTTGGAACATTTATGACTGAAACCCAATCATGAACAATTTTGAAACTGTCAATCTCACCATGATTAAATGAAAAAAATTAAATAAATAAATAGCCTGCCAGTGTTTAATCATTATACAGACTTCCTTTCTTACTTGCCATGGAATTAAAGAACTAGATGCCAATTTCTATCCTTAACCATAGGAAATTCTGCTTCTTCAATTCCACTGTCATACACTGCAGACCCAACTTTCTTTTTTTTTTTTTTTTTTGGGGGGTCACACCTGCCAATGCTCAGGGGTTACTCCTGGCTCTGCACTCAGGAATTACTCCTGGCGGTACTCAGGGGACGATATGGGATGCCGGGATCTAACCCAGGTCGGCCTGTGCAAGGAAAATGCCCTACCTGCTGGACTATCGCTCCTGCCCCAGACTCAACATTTTTTAAGTTCCTAACTTTTCCATTCTAATACCTTGCTTCTCATTAGATTTCAAGTACCAAAAATTTAAAGACTGTGGATTAAAACAGATTAAAAATATTACGTTTGGTTCAATATAAGACCTCCTTTCCTATTGTCAAATGCTGCTCAAAGAAACCATTTTTTTATGATTAATAATAAAGTGAAGCCTACTGAATTCTATTTCTATGTTTTGATTTTTTCTCTCATGAGTATATTTACGACAGAACTTATTCCTTAGCTCAGGATTAAATCTTGGTGGGTTTGGGGACCACATGTGGCGTGGGGATAGATCCTGGGTCAGCTGTGGCCTCATGTGCCTTACACACTGCACTAACACTCGGGCCCCAAGATAGAACTTCTTTCTTAAAACAAGGTCATTTTTAAAAGTTATATAGTTAAAAATGCTATACATACTGATTTTATAAACGGTTGCAAACACACCACACACCTTAAGTTGGTAGTTAGTAACTAATAATGGTTTATTTTCCTTCACTAAGTAGCATTTTCTCTTTCTATATGTGTGTGTGTTTACACGTGTGTATGCATTGTCTACAAAGCAAAGAAGTATTCACACTTAACTTTCAGAGAAGTCAGAAAAAAACCTCTACTGAATTACAGTGATGAAAACAATGTTCGCAGTATCAAGTTTGTCTGAAACCACAAACCGACATAAGCTACATCTCAGAAATCTCAGAGGTTCCTAACTTTCTTCATTCAATGTACTTGTTGTCCAAAAAAATACCTAACAATGCTGTACATCAAGTAGTTAGGTTTAAACAATTTTATGATGTAGTTAACTTTGTATGAACTTAGTAGCTTTTAAAATTAAACTAAAAGGAAAAACATGTCCTCATTCTTAAACAACCATGATTCGTTACGAAAGTTTGTAGCTGTGGACAAAGCACAATTCCTCAAATGTTGAAGTTAGGTTGGACTTTGCCACCTTCATTTCCTGCTGTACACTAATTATCTGTGGCATTTGCTTTTAGTACAGCAACAACCCAAACTGCAACTTCATAAAGAAATATTGCAGAAAGGAATGTAGTTAAATATAAATATGTTGAAATGGCGAACTACCTCAAGCTAGTTCATAAAAATGTGAAAAAGAGGGGCTGGAGCGATAGCCCAGAGGGTAGGGCGTTTGCCTTGCACGTGGCCGGCCCATGCCGGCCGGTTCGATTCCCAGCACCCTATATGGTTCCCCAAGCACTGCCAGGAGTAATTCCTGAGTGCAGAGCCAGGAGAAACCCCTGAGCATTGTGGGTGTGACCCCTCCCCCCAAATGTGAAAAGATGTTGAATGTCACTGCATTTCTTCAAAATTTTAAAGTATCTCAAAGCAACCCTCCTTTGAGGCTATTGTCAGATACCTGATCTCAGAACATAGCACAGGATTTACACCACATACAAAACGCACTAATCCTTACACCAGAGATTTTATCTGGTTTCCCCAGAGAATACAGCTCTAAACTTCCTACTTTCTGATACTCACTGTATCACTCTATCACTGTCTCACTGTCTTCCCTGTTGTTCATCGATTTGCTCGAGTGAGCACCAGTAACATCTCCATAAGTCCGGTCACTAGTAGAGCCCAAGGGCATCTGCTTGCTCCAGGAACATAACGAGCCTCAAACCATTCCATCAGGTCATGGGAATGAGGACTATAATTGTTAATGGTATTTGCCATATCAAATCCGACATGGGTAGCTTGCCGAGCTCATAGCTCATATAAGGGAACAGTAATGATAAGGTCATGCCTTTTTTTTTCCCCCTTAGGCTGGTGTGTGGGAATCTGGCCAGTTTCTGCTCTTGGATTCACTTTCTGGGTTTCCAGAACACAGTGGTTTTCTACTGACAATCCCAGACACCATCACTACAGCTACTGACAACTCTTATTTCACATCTATCTCAACGTCTATTTGAGCTTTTCCTATTCATACACTGAACAATCCATTCTATATTGGTTGTTGGAGTTACTTCTCTAATACGGTCGATGAACATAGTGTTAGACAAAAGTCAATGAAGATCCTAGAATCACCATTGTGCCATTTGAGTCCACTGTATAGGAAATTACCGAGGTGGACCCCCAAACCACAACTTCGTGCCCACACTTCGTATTTAGAAAATGTGATGGGATACCAGTTAGATGAATATACTAGGTTTTGAGATAATAATGTGCGGCGCATAGTGCCCGTCGCTAGAGGGGGGGTACATGGGACCCCCCATGTCGGATCCCAGCAGGTCAGGGTTCTGGGTGGGCCCACCAGGCCTTGAACTGGGGGACGGCGCCCCAGCTTCAGCTCCCCAGGAAACCTGATGGATTCAATCGCCGAGTCATGCATACCTGGGCTTGAACTCGACTATTCTGTTGGGTGTGGCTCTGCCAAGCTGTGGAGTCTGGACCTTGAAAGTGGCTGCAGCTGTGATGCAGTTCTGATACTCACTGTTCTTAAAAGGGGACAGGCAGTAGAAGGGAAAACAATCAACTGTACTTAGGTCTTCTGGCTGTGAGATCACAGACCACTCCTATAAGTGATCCAGGTATCATACGTGGTGCCAGGGATCACACCAGGGGCAGACAAGCACCTTAACATTACCTCTCCAGTCCACAAAATCTAAAATACATATTTATTTATAAAGGTCTCCTTTAAACTCACCTGAAATTTAGCAAATTAAGAATCATAAGAAATCAATGAAAATAATAACTCAAGAAAAATATATTAAAAAAGAAAAAGCTTCAGGAATCTCATTATTCTTTTATGAATGCGACTGAATTCTACTGCTTCAGAAATGATCCTTTTAATGAAAATTTTGGAATTGCAAATATAGAAGAAACTTCCGGGTGTTAAAAAGATGAAGAACTAAGCTTTGCCTTAATGATACAATGAGCAATGGATATATTTTATTTCATTATTGTTTTTGCCATAAAGATACTTTAAATTGCCCATGTCTTAATAATGACCAAACATACTTATTACACAATCTCAATAACAGTAAAAGAAAAAGGCAAAAATATGATGGCTGCTTAGATTAAGCCAATGATTTGGAAGGATGTAATAAAGTTAATCTGAATGTATAAACAAGCAAGATATTTCTGAATATTAAATGTCAGAAATAGCTTTAATCCAACATACAAATGAAAATTCTTGTGATGAGGGTCAGATGTCTAATGATATAATATATGCTAGGAGTGATAGCAATAAACTAATGTTTACCATGCAAACAAATTAAGCTGGGTGGATTTATAATTTTAACACCAATAGTGATTAATAAAATCTTACAAGAATAACTAGAACCCCGTAGGTAAAGTAGGACTGTTCAATTGAAAGATATTGCAAGCTATAAATATAAGCTTATGCAATTTATAATTTTCTAGTGACTAACAAAAAAGGAGAAAATTACCTTAAGGGTACGTTTAAGATATATTCGTAAACAACATAAAACTTACTATTTCTTAATCTATGCCATTTAACAATTTACAAAATTGAGGCCATTTAACAAATTTATACAATTGAGGCCACTTTGTATATTCTTCTCAGGCGACAATAAATAACAGTCTTTCCAGATTACTTACTGTATTTCAGCAAATAATATTTATATATACTTAGTCATATGTTAAAATGTATGAGACTGTATAATCAAAGTCTCAATCACAATAAAGCAGGGATCATTTATATACTTAAAACATCATTTGAGAGTCATATGACATAGCAGACAACTTAGGCAGCAATGAGAAGACTATGTATCTGATCAGTTATGTACCTTTCTACATAACCTTGTGCGCTTTATGTACCTGCATGTGTCTTTGCAGGTCTAAGGGTCAAATAGTCCCTCCAGTGTCTACAAAATTGACCTTATCACTTTCCTGTGATTCCTCCAAAAAACTTTTGCAAATAAATGAATATAAAGAAATAGTAATATTTCACAAGTGGCTTTATCCTTGCTTTTCTCCCCCTGGATAAGATACATTGCCTTGTTCAGTTCCTTTGACTCTAACATTTACCAAACTTTTGCTAGCATAGTATTCATAAGCATATCCATAAAATGTAAATATACACACATCTGTGCATTCATCTGATGCAGGACACCTAAAAGTCTAAAAGCCTCTGCATCTGCCCTGGATTGCCTCCTGCAAATCACTTCATAGATAGGGGGTAGTTTAAATGTGGCAGTTTATCTGACCATGTATTCTGTACTGGCTGGTATAAATATTCTCTCATGCTACCACAATCATCATGGGACTAGCTAGATCTTACCAGCATATTTGCCTGGCCACGTTGCATCTCTAAATAATTAGCCCAGAGAGAAATGCTGTTTGCCTCCAAGCAAGCAAGCATGGCTCCCTGATAACTCAAAGGCAACTGAAATACAAAACTACCGTGAAGTAGACGAGACTCTTGTGAAGGCTTGGAGAAATATTTAACTGGCATTAGTATAGACTTTGGTACAGAGACATGCCATCTCATAAACCCCCTTCTCTACTCTATAAAGGCATTTCCAGGCAGATGTTGGCTCAAAACATAAGCATATAAAAGGGCCTAGGTGAGGTGCTGGGAGAAATTACCTAAGGGCATTTGACCCTGCCTGCTTCCTATAATAGTGGGAGGTCTGAGTTGCAGGGGTATAAAGCCAGCCTGCTTCCTCTCTTGCTCTTCTCTCTTGTGGGCTCTCTTTTGGGGCTCGCACTCTTCTTGGGAGTCTTGTCTCTGTCTCCTCCCTACAGGGCTTTTATACATGGTGGCCACCATCTTGGCCTACAAGTGGCTGGGGTTCTAGCCAGGAATCCTAAGCACAGGGTTTTTCCTATTGCTGATTTGTGTGCCTAAACCTGTGATAAGTAAAGCATTTTAAAAACTGCATCGGTTCCTGAGTCTTTATCCATTCCCGCCAGCTTCGGAGGTAGAAGGGAACTCGCTTTTCGGCACTGTAGGGGACCCCAGTGGCGTTCCCCAACATCTGGCGTCCCTGGGTGGGCACCCCGCATTCATCTACTGACACTATTCCTCATTTCACCCAGCTCCTAATTTTACATTCTTTTCCTTGTACTATGTTTTCAAAGTATAGACAGCATTTAATACTTTAAAGCACAACTCAATTTGAAGCAGCCAAATCTTAAGCCAAATCAAATCTTTACTAAAAAAGTTAGTAAATAAAGTTAGAAAAAACAAAGTGTGGCTAAGTGATTATCAATGAAACAGCTCAATCTCCAGACAATGGAAAATTTCATTTTCAGTGATTTAACTATCTGTTAAAAATAACTTTTACTCCTACATAGTTTTTAATCTTGTTTCCCACTCGAAAATATTCGTTATGTTTCGTAATTACTAAGAAAATTTTTGTACCACAATTTCACAGATGTTATCTTAACGGATCAGGCAACAGTAAAATTTGATAGCACCCTCTAAAGTTAGAAAACATTCCAACATATTCAAAAGTAAATGGTTCAAAGTAAAGCTAAAGAAAGAGCATTTGTTCTAGTTTACAAAAATTTTAAGCTTTACAGTAGATAGTAGACAGTTAAATTGAGTAGAAGTAGGTGAAGTTTTCACATGAAGTAAATTTGCAGTTATCACATAATATAGACATATTTGCAGGCAACACTTATTTTAACAATAAGAGTATTTGTGCTTACCTTAATAAAAGCTGCTCTCAGTGTCTGAGCTGCAGACAGATTTACTCGTTCTAGCTACAATAAAAATTTTAAGACCTCATTAATATTTATTTTTCTTGGGGAAAAGCACATTTCTGATATTTCGCCCTGTAGTCACACTACTACTCATTTTTCAAGTGGGAGAAACATTTCCTAATAATTAGGAACCACAATTCTTATTCGTTAGAAATCATAAAAATTAAGGTACAGTTATTTATATAATGAAATAATTCTTAGACTTGTCTTAAAGCACAGCAAATTATAAATATATGTTCTACAGAAAAAAATGAATAACTGAATTATTAAAAATAGGCTCAATATTAAACTCTCAATGCTATGGTGCAACTACATGGCAAACTAAATGTACTTACATGTCCTGAATATACAAACAATGACACAAAAGAACATACATTATTCAATATTATATTTATAACCTTAATCCTTTATAACTTCTTTTCAATACCTAAGTCAGGATTAAGCTGAAGTTTGTTCATTAACTAGCAGTAACATTGAGAAAAGGTTTGATACTCTATTGAAGACTGTAGATCATCTGATTGTAGACATACGTCTTTTATTTATTAGGGTTGAAAAATAGCTAACTGTGGAATCAGAAGGCCAGTCCAAATACATTCAAGTTTGATATTTTATGAAGTCTACATATCTGTGAGATATCATTACTATACAATTTTATAATTAATTTTTCAGTGAGCCATGAAGACACACAATTTTATAAAATTAATTCTATTACTTGAAGAGACAACTGGCAGGCTAAAAATAACCTGCTAGTTTTAAATTTAGTTCTTTAGTCCCTAGGACTAGACTAATTTAGTAAATAACTGCATGCACCTTTAATTCAGTATAATACTAAATGTTCAAAGGCATTGATGTAACTTTTTTAAATCTTTTTTCTCTTTAATAGTCACTATAATAACTTAAGAAATTTTTATACAAGTGATGTATTTTGCAAAAAATTTATGAACATGGGGGCCAGAGAGACAGCACAGTGGGTAGGGCATTTGCCTTGCACAAGGCCAAGTGGGTTGATCCCCAACATCCCATGAGTGCAGAGATAGGAGTAACCGTTGAGCAATAGCAGATGTGACCTGCCCCAAAAATGAAAAAACTTAAGAACATATGATTTATCTGTTAGATATGTGAGTACATATATATAGATACATGTATATATATGTACACACAATCTATATACACACAATCTCTCTCTCTCTATATATATATACATCGTACACAAATATGCGGCAGAACCTGGCAAAGCTACCCATGTTGTATTTGATATGCCAAATACCAGTAACAATTATACACTTCATTCCCATGACCTGATGGAATGGTTTGAGGCTCTTTATGTTCCTGGAGCAAGCAGATGCCCTTGGGCTCTACTAGCATGAGACAGGGCATAGAGAGATGTTACTGGTGCCCGCTCGAGCTAATCGATGATGAGCGGGAAGACAGGGACAGTGACACAAATATACATATATTTATTTCAATCCCTTAATAAGGTTTTATTTTTAAAAAAGTCACACACGTGGCGGGGCAATTGCCCAGTGGGTAGGGTGTTTGCCTTGCATGCGGCTGGCCTATGCCAGCCTGGGTTCGATCCCTGGCGTCCCATATGGTCCCCTGAGAACCGCCAGAAGTAATTCCTGAGTGCAGAGCCAGGAGAAACCCCTGAGCATCGCTGGATGTGACCCAAAAAAAAAAAAAAAAAAAAGTCACACACATTCCATAAACGTAAGGGAAAAAAACCCTAAATCTACCAAGAGAAATAATTTACCTCTAAAAATAAACTGATTTATTTAATTAGGACTTGTGTTCTACAAATCTTGTAAGATGTAACATTGCCCTGGTAGTAGGTAAAGGGAAGACACAATGGCCCAGTTCAGTAAATGTAGCAAAGATGCCACTACATAAGTTTACAAAACTTGTGAAGATGTTCCCCAAAATTTAATACTTCTCATAGTTCTCAGTTATAGTTAATTCTCTTTAAGATTAAAGTAATAACAACACAGATCTTTGAGGGGGACAGGGACAAAGGGGCACATATGGTGCTGGAGGTCACTTGCAGGTCAGCACATGCAAGGCAAACATACACTGCACTGTGGATGCTGGAGCTTAAATTCTCCTAGTGTAAGTTTCAGAAGGCACAGACAGGAGTGTTTCCTTCCCTTACTTGGGGTAACACCCGACTCCGACCTCTTTCAACAAGTCAAAGGCAAAGAAGGCACAGACAGGAGTTTTCCATTTGACAGAAATCCATTCCCTGACTTGGGGAAATACCCTACTCTGACCTCTTTCAACAAGTCAAAGGTCTGAGTCAAAGTATGTTTGCCAGTATGAGCACTATTATTAACTCAGTCCTTACTGCCCTTACTGGTATGTGAAAAGTTAAACAAAAGAGGTAGGAAAATTCGATGAAGAATAACATGAGCTAAAATAGTCATTAGTATATCCAGATTTCTAGACTGTTTACACTTGCCTACTTTAAAAGAAAGCTAGAAGTCAGACATAAGAAAGTAAACTGGGGTCGAAGCAACACAGCGGTTAGGGCGTTTGCCTTGAAAGTGACCCCTGGCATTCACCTGGCCCCTAGAGCACGTCAGGAGTAATTCCCAAGCAGAGAGCCAGGGAATAACCCGAGTGTCGCCAGGTGTAACCCAAAAAAGCATAATAAATAAATAAATAAATAAATAAATAAATAATAATAAATAATGAATAAAACTAAAGCAATTCTGTAAGTGGAAAAGACCCTCAGCAGAACTCTGCTGAAATCATTTTATCCAACATATATGTATACTGTAACAGACTCAGTGGGTTTCATTACTCAGATGCTAGTCAGGCATTATTCAATAAGTCACAAACATATGTTTTGGGCAGTACTTAACTTCATCAATGTTCTCATCTAAATAGGATGTTATTGAATTTCACATCAGGACCTATTTTCATATTCTCTATTTTTTTTTTTTGCTTTTTTGGGTCACACCTGGCGATGCTCAGGAGTTACTCCTGGCGGTGCTCGGGGGACCATATGGGATGCTGGGTATCGAACCCGGGCTGGCATGGGCGGCCGTGTGCAAGGCAAACGCCCTTCCTACTGGGCTATGGCTCCGGCCCCATATTCTCTATTTTAAAAAAATTTCTTTTGTTGGTTATGTCTCTTGTGATACACAATGTTATAATACACCCATGTTCACCTAACTGTTACTGGCGCCCCAGCAAGCGGGATGTCTAGTGATCAAGTGATCACCTAACTGGGTCCATTCCTGACTGCATCAGATTTCAGTAATACCCTAGGTAACAGATATCATCGATCAAGCAACCATATGGATTTTAGTAGATATTATTTATTTTTACTTGATTTAGTATTTTATTTGAAAAAATCCATTAAATGTTTCAAATCCACATAACAAATCTATCATTTCTATTTTACAAGAAACTTGGTTTGCATGATTTTCTTCCAATTTTAACTACAACAACATAGACAAAATTCACGGATCTGTATGGTTTTAACACCTGAGCCCAAATCACTCATGCTATTCTGCCTCCCGGTACTCACCCTTCCTAGACTGGAATCTAGTTGATGAACTCAACTGCATCGACTACTTAAGAACCAAATTCTTGACTTTATGCCATGTGTATGTTAGTGTTAAGTGTACAAAGAAAAAGAGTATAAGCCCTAGTTCCGATAAGAGCACTTGAAGGAAGCAGCTGCCTGAAAACTGGCAGAAACCATTTGAGCTGCAGAAGAAAAGATTTTTATGAAGACATGTGAACAGTCCTTGAAGAGTTTGCCTGTCAAAATCATTTTTCTTACCAATTTTCACATTTTTAAAAATTTCTTCATGATTAACATATAGGGGTGAACCAATTTGAAAAAAAAAAGATTTCCCATTTTGTTTCTAATATCTTTACTACTGAGTCCAGAAATCTGTTAAATTTGGGAAATAACATTCTTTGTTTGAAAATCAAATACAGAATCATTTTAAGTTATGCAATTATCTTCTCAGTAGTAATTAATAATGCATTCACCATATTTTGAGCCTGAAGGAGGGAATATAATGTTGCATTAAGGGAGAATCTATTAAGGAAAATATAGTACATCTCACAACTGGGGAGGGGGAAATACCTACCGAGGGGGACATTTTTGGAGAAAAATAGAGGATGGGTGGGCCTAACATTAGCTCTTATCGAAACCTCAGAGTTGGTATGGCTACTGCTTTGTAAGCTTCTCCAGCAAGTATCTCTTTAAAGAATCATCCCCCCTGAGGGGAGGTGGACTCTGAGTCACAGTCCTGGTTCTGTGGCCCTGGATGACTCTTGGTGGAAAGCATATTGGGGATCAATCAAGGGTTGCTGTGTGCAAGGCAAGAGCTTTAATCTCTGCACTATTCCGCCAGACTTGAAAGCATTTTGCATTCCGTGCATCACTTATAAAACTATTCTTAAAATTTACAACAACTAATTTTGATTCTATAGAGTGTTCTTCTATTATACTGCTCCCTTCAAAGTTTCCAGTACATTCCTATACTTTACTGTCTAGTTGCTTAAGCCCAAACTTTTAAAAGGAAGGACAGTGGGGAATTAATTCAGGGGCTTGGGGTGCAGCCATGTTAGGAAAATTAATGGTATTGAAGTTGTTAAGGTCCCTGAAAGTGGCTATTGTCACTTGTCTTCCCGTTGTTCATCGATTTGCTCAAGCGGGCGCCAGCAACGTCTCCATTCGTTGGGAATAAGATCCATTATTGTTACTGTCATTGGCATATTGAATACACCAAGGGTAGCTTGCCAGGCTCTGTCGTGGCTCTGGGTTCATTAGGGGACCCGGTCTTTTCTATGTCAGACCATCAACCATCAAGGGTCCATGGGGCAGAGCCCTGGGTACGAACAAGCCTGTCTGTCTGCCACCTGCTGATGCAGCTGGGCACCACAGCCATACCTGCAATACCTTGAGGGGCAGGAGAAAGTGGCTACAGAAGAAAAAAAATAAGGAAAAAAAATATATTGAAAGTATACTTTGTACAGTGGGAGCGATAGCACAGCGCAGAGGGTATTTGCCTTGCATGCGGCTGACCCAGGTTTAATCCCTGGCATCCCATCAGGTCCCCTGAGCACAGTCAGGTGTAATTCCTGAGTGCAAAGCCAGAAGTAGCCCCTGAGCATCACCAGGTGTGACCTGCCCCCCCACCCCCAAAAAAAAAAAAAAAAACAAAGAAGTACACTTCTTAATTTATTTAAAAAACAAGCATGTAACTTTGATGGTCTAAAATTCTATTTTGTTGCAAACTTGTTATTTTTGTACTGAGCTACAATGCATATGTACATACAATACATATTCAGAAATTATGCTCTACCTTAAAATAATTCATCTTAAAGGTCATAATAAAGAAGTCATATGACATTATGACATTTTTTCTGGGATGAAGAACTGAACCAGATCACACTTCTTCTCCACAAGAAATGATAGAGTACATGAGAACCAGATCTAAGACTTAGCTTGATCTTTCTATAAACTCATTATTTTATATTGCAACCAGGAGACCTATTTCACAGTACATTTACAATACATGCAATATAAATGTACTCTGAACTCTGCAGCAGCTGATTGAACAAGAAGTCTACACCTTCTCAGCTGTCTTAGCATAGCTTCATTAAGTTTAGCAAGCATCATGTTCCAGAATGCCACCAGTTAAGTTTGCTTCCTGGGCTAGAAAAACAGCACTAAAATTTCTCTAGTTATAAGGGATGCCCTATAGTACAACAATTTGTTCTATAAGATAACCTATAGACTCCACCATTACTATTATGGCAAGAATGCATGTGATTTTTAACTTCAAATACACTGTAAATAAAATGTAATCACTTAGCTTCAGAGTAAAATGTCAATTCCTACAGTGGTGCAAATATCTTCTCTAAGATTCATTTGACAGCCTCTTTTTTTTCTTTTTTGGTTCTTTAAATTCACAAAGCAAAGAAAAAACTGAGATGGACTAAAGTTCCCCAAAGTAGATTTATAGAAAAATTCATGTTTAAACTATAAATAGTATAAATAGTAATGTTTGACATGTTAAGGTATTACTTTACTACACCAGGAAGTCAGGCAACAATGCTAGTATTTTACTCTTCTAACCAGGCACTGCACATTTAAAAGGAAAAATCGTTTCCGTTTTTTTTCACTCCTCTCCTAACAAGGTGTGGTTTGCAACTCTAGCAAAGAGAAGAGTTGGCCAGGAAGACGGACCAGTAACATGCTCTCCTTGAGGAAAGCCAAGGCTCTATCCATGGCGCTGCATGACTGAGCAGCACAGCAAGGAACCCCAAGCAACCAGGCAGCTCAGAGTCTCTGAGCACCCCTGGAATATCCCAAGCAAATAATAATAAAAATAAATAAACAGAAAATAAGAGAACACCTAAGAAAGTACTTGTTATTTCTGAATTTTAAAACGAAAGAATCTTTTAAAAAGCTTGACACCATGTTAGAGAAATACACTCAATTGAGAATTAGTCCTATGAATTCAACTCTCTGACTGCCAGACTCAATTGTTTCATTTTTAACTTCACTTTAACAATTAGCTCTTTAAAAAACTATGAATCATATGGCAGTAAGCTCTGAGGGTCTATTAACCTACGTATGTTTTCAGGTCTTACTTGGAAAAAATTACTATTTTTTACTTCATGAAGAGATTACGAGTCCATTAATAGCCATTTATTTTTCTTTCAAGTAAATTTTCTTTACATGTGAATAAACTGAAAAGATACATCAGTCTTAATCTCAACGGTCCATTTTACCACAATATCACATTTAATCTAACTCTGTTAAGTCTAGATTAAAATAAACCCAATTTGTCCATACACAAAATAGGGCAAAATTGATAGAATGAGCTTTCTCATTCCTTTTCATTAACTGAGGATAAAAAATAACTAAAGGTCTACTATGGGAAGAATATCCTTCTTTCAAGTAGTATATTAAATGCCTCCAAAAAAAAAAAAAAAACTTGTTCCAAAATCTGACTGAGTGGAATTGTCAAATGGTTTTTAGAGTATTTAATAAATTCAAATAAAAATCATAGAAATAGATTTCAGTCAACTATTTCCTAAAAAGATAACTGGTAGAAAATATTTAACTTATTTGCTTAAGCATATGTTCTCTATGACTTGAAAAGTGTATGGGAATGGCATTTTCTTCTCCACATTTATAGACCCTAAGAGGTACTCAGCAAATAAACGGTTGGTATTTAGTAAATATTTACTAAACAGACTGAGGTACTTGTGTCTTAAGTTAATCATAGTCTCCCAATGACAGGGAACTCAGGTAGAAGTAATACCCCAGATCCCTGCTCCACTGTTTTCCCATCCAGATTACAGTGCTCAGAAAATAAAGGATGCAATCTCTGCCTCTACGTGTGGAAGTGATCTTGATGATGGGAAAAAAAGCACCGGCAACAACTGAGCCACATTAACACTAGTGTTACAACTTACATTCAGAACATCTATTTAAACATTTTTTTTTGCCCATGTCCTAGTTTGAGTTTTCTTTTATGGTCACTAAACTGAAAACTATTTGATAGTATGTGAAATTACAGAACAGTATCAAAAATGACAATGAAGTCTGGTTTTAGAGCTGGTAAAAAGAGGGTCAGAGCAATAGTCCAATCAGTACAGCATCTGTCTTGCATGCAAGAGACCCAAGTTTGATCCCCAGACTCCATTTTTCAAGGCCCACCTAAGCACAGGGCCACAAGTAAGCTCTGAGCACTGCTGGGTGTGGCCCCCAAACCCAAAAAATAACAAAGTTGAAAGGGTGTGTTTATCATACTCTACTGTCCCCAAAACTAAGACCAGAAAAAATATATATATAAAATACTAATAAATTTACTGTGGGAGGAATGGCTTTGAAACACAGAATCTTACTCTTTATTAATAAAAATTTACAAAAAAAAAATTGGGGAATGAAGTAACCTTCCAGGTTACTCATTATTACTACCCATAACCTGGAAGGCCTACCATTCCCAAATGGTGAAACAATAGGCCTTACTATTCCCCAAATGGTAAAACAATAGCTATAATTAATTTGATTACTGAATTAGCAAAAAAAACAATACTAATGATTCCTGGTAAATAGACAAAACTGAAGCTACTGAGTGTGCAGTAATTGTCACGAAAATAATTGCATTCATGACCTCTGTGCACATAGTCATGACTACATCATTTCTACAAAACAGCTCTACAACTTCCTGTATCTCAGCACAACAGAAACTGATAATATGCAACAAAAAAATTCACAGAATAAAAAGCAGCTATCTCCTCTGCAGATGTCTACTATTCTATCAAGAATGTATTTATCCCCTGACTTTTTAACTGCCTAAATTGTACTTCTCGCTTTCAGATCATAGTAAGTATCTCTTCTTGAGGCCTGCCATCAGCCCTAAAAGGCAACTTACCATTCTATTCAACACACTATTACTTTGGGGAAGGGAAGGTGGTGAGGGAATGAACCCAAGTTTTCATACATGTAAAGCATGTGAATGACCAATGAGCTAATGTCCAGAAACCACGTTATTCCTTGAATTTTATAGCACTATCCACAACTTCTCATTTATGTAATCACGTATACTCTTTTCCAACGTTTACTCTCTTTCCATGATAATAAAATCTCAGAAGCTTCACTACATATTTATCCCCACTGTTTCATATCAACCCAAGCAAAGTACTTAACACACAGAACGTTATTTATATGTATATCTTTTATATGACAAAACAATCAAAAGGAATAAATAAGACAGGTAACAAGAAATAGCAGAGGGGCCAGAGCTAGAGTACAGAAGGTAGGGTGCTTGCCTTGCACGCGGCCAACGTGGGTTCAATCCCCAGCATCCCAGATGATTCCCCAAGCACCACAAAGAGTAACTCCTGAGTACAAAGCCAGGAATAACCCTTGAGCACTGCCAGGTATAATGCAAAAAAAAAGAAAAAGAGAAAGAAATAGCAGATACCACACAGGAAGGGCTTACCGCCTTACCTCATTAAATACAGGATACATGACTGCATAGAGAGGCATAGAAACCATGGAAGTGGTCTCAGCTTCATTCTTCATCTCTTCCATTGTCATCCTCATTCAAAAGCCAACTACAGTAGAAAAAGTAGTGCTAAAATGTAGAGGAATCTTCATTCACTACAGTATTTCTTCTTTTTTTTGTTGACAAAAAAAAAAAACAAGGGCAAAAAGACATATACTGACCTGGTTAATGAGAAAAAGGAACAACAATTTATTATTTTAAAAGAAAAATACAAATGTAATTTTTTTTTTCCTACTTTGAGTCCCCATCTTATGAAAATTTATTAATTATATCTTACTTATGAATCTAAGAGTCTGGACATATCCTTTTTTTCATACTAAAAAAAGTACTTCCTTTTTGCCTTTTAATTTTTTTGTTATATATCATACTATTTTTATTAAGACACCATGATTTAAAAGGCTGTTCATGATAGGGTTGTTTCAGGCATGCAATACTGTCAATCCCAATCCCACCACCAATGTCCTCGTTGGTCCACCATTGTCCCAGGTTCCCTGCCATCCCCCAGCCTACCCTTGGCACGTATGTTACACATTTATTTCATATTACTTGCTCCGACAGAACTTCAAGAACTGGCACTTTCTAACAGTTCATCTCAATAGGTATCACTTCATGAAGCTCTGCACCATGGAGTAATAAAGCAATTCTACCATGCATGACTTAGGAAAAGTATCAACAATAGGTACAATTTCAGCATTTATATGCAACAAAATTGCAAGAAATACATGATGCTATCAAGTATAAGAAATGGGTAATATAATAAAATTTAAAAACCAAGAATGAAGAATTAAAATTGTTCACTAACTTTTGTTAACAAAATGTAATAAGAACAAGAGCAAGCAGCAAAGATTTAAATCAAAGCTGAAAATTGGAAAAAATTCAACAAATGTTGAATTTGGGAATAAAAGTTCATTCTTTTCCCAATGGTACATTTGCATCTTTGTAAAAATCTGACACAAAAAACTAAAGAAAAAACCGGTTAACTGGAAATTAAATATTAAGAATTCCAAAATTCAACAAATTTTTCATTGAGGAGCTGAGAAAATGCAGTTTCCAAGAGAAACCAATTATATATATAAAAACATATATATAAAAAAAATATATATATATATAATTTTTTTTTCTTTTTGGGTCACACCCGACAATGTTCAGGGGTTACTCCTGGCTCTGCACTCAGGAATTACTCCTGGCGGTACTCAGCGGGACCATATGGGATGCCGGGATCAAACCCCAGGTTGGCCGCATGCAAGGCAAATGCCCTACCTGCTGAACTATTGCTCTGGTTCAAAACCAATTATATTAATTGCCTGTACTAAAAACAAATAAATAAATAAATAAAAACTATGAAAGTAAAGTTAGAATAGTGATATGCCCAAATCTTAATTTCTGTATTTTATATTAGAAAGCTACAACTGTGACATGCCTATACCCCAAATAACCTATATACTGATATATTACCAATATATATTATCACTTCACTTGTATCACTTGTCTTCCCATTGTTCATGGATTTGCTGGAGCGGGCACCAGTAACATCTCCATAAGTCCTGTCACATGCTAGTGTAGCTCAAGGGCATCTGCTCACTCCAGGAACATAAAGAGCCTCAAACCATTCCATCAGTCATGGAAATGAGGTCTATAATTGTTACTGGTATCTGTCATATCAAATACGACATGGGTATGTATCCCATACGGTGCTCAGGGGACCATATGGGGTGCCGGTGATCAAACCCGGTCAGCCGCATGCAAGGCAAATGCCCTACCTGCCTGACTATTGCTTCGCCCCCTGAGTGCTAACTCTCGTATCCTTCCATATCCCTGCCAATCAAGAACACATCAGTAACTGAAATAAATTAGTACAACTTCTGGAGTTACGTTGTCCTGTTTCTAAGCTGTGATATTCTCTGACATGACACATTACAGACCCAAACAGGTTTTAAAAAGGAAAAGAGCAACCAAATCCTAATTTTCAGGCTATAGGGCAAGAAAGAAAATCATTACTCAATGAAATCATCTGATTTGAAATAAGCAAACTGCCTTGGACGGAACATGGACAGAATAGAGGAAAAGATGAAGAAGGGAAACCTTAAGAGATAACCTAAATAGAGAAGTTTGACAATAAGAGTTGGGAATGGTAATGCTAAACTAGAATTGAGAATTGAAAGCAGGTAAACCCTTCAGTGTCCGTATTGCAAGCCACAATGTGCAAAAGGGGTGTAGGGGAGAGAAGAAAAAGGTGCCTGCCAGAGAGGCAGGTGGGGCGGAGAACTGAGGTCACTGGTGATGGGAAACGTGCACCAGTGGAGGGATGGGGTGTTGGAACATTGTATGGCCCAATCATGAACAGCTTTGTAATGGTCTATCTCACGGTGACTCAATCAATAAAAAGAAACAACCTGAATAAAAGAGGTGAATAAATATCAATTGCAGTTCTGTGATTCCCACTTAGCTGCTCATCGAGTCACTGCCCAATTTACTTTTTCCACTTAGATAAAAACTGCAAACATGTTCAAAGAAAATGAGCTAAAATGCGCTGGTGTATTTTAAATGCTACACCTAAATGATGGCTGTCAATTAGCAGAGACAGTACAGAAGGTACTAAATTAAGGGAAATCAGCAGTAAGAAACTACTAATACAGGATCTGCATCATAAAATGTTATTTTAGAACTTTCACACTTGATCAAATTCTTAAAAAGCTCTAGAACTTCACATAACTTAAAAACTGATTTTTTGATAGGTCAAAAAGACACCAAAGAAGAGTGCCATTTATAAATACAGGAGTTTGGTGAAAGAGATTTAAGTTTTTACTAACAAAAGATGAGCGAGATAAGAGGTTAAGGCATTTACCATGCATTCAGCCAACTGGGGGTTCAATCACCAGCCCCCAGCACTTCCAGGAGTGATGCCTGAGTGCAGAGTGGGAAAGCTCCTCAGGAGCACACACCAGCCTTAACCCTGAAAACACAGATGTTGTCCAACAGGCTGAATAGCTCAAAGGGCTGAAAAGCATGCCTCGAACATTTATGATCTCCAATTCAATCTCCGGAACTAAATGGGCCCTTGATACAGCCAAAGGTAGGCCAGTGTGCCCAACAATTCTGAGGGGTGCCCTGGTAACCTCCAGCACTGCTGAGGCTAAGCAACACCGCAGTGCTGGGCTCCTGCACTGGCACTGACCTGTCCAACCGAGTCTAGTTCCCTGAGTACTGGCAAGCGTACCCCCGAGCACTTTAGGCACTTTTTGGGAAGCTGCCCCAAATAAAAATAAATTACTTTAAAAGGAACAATATTAAAAGCATACCACAGCCTAACTGGGTCTTCAAGTTTGTATTATCCTTGCACATGCACAGATAAACTAAGGTAAAGAGAGCATAAAAGTGGCCATAGACATTTTTTTGGAATTCCTTCCTACATCTTACTAACTACTCCAATAAAGCTATTCAAATAGTTCTGAATTTTAATGTGCGGTTGGGGGTGTTGGGCCACACCCTGCTGTGCTCAGAACTTACACATGTTTCTGTGCTGATGGATCACTCCTGGTGTCCTCAAGGGACCATGAGAGGCAGCAGGGATCAATCTATCTGCTCCTACCATGTGCAAGGCAAGCATCTTAAATTCTATACATTTTTTAGATTTTCATAAATGCTGCATGGAATTTTAAAAAATAAGAGATGGACAGCATTGAATAAGTAACACTATACATCAGAAAAAAATGTCCTTAAGCTGTTTATGATTCATGGAGCTAGAGACAATACAGCATGTGAAAACCGAGTCATCTCTACATACTGCATACGTACCCGAGCACTGCAAGGAGTATCCCTAACACAGAGCCAGAACTAAACCCTGAGCACATCAGAGTGGGGCCCCAAAACAAGCAAAAATAGAAATTAACTTCAAAAGCGTGCATCTGTACAAAGTATGCATATATACACATTTATTTCTCTCTCCTTAGAACCACACTTTCATCAACGGAAATAACATAGCAGTATGAGCTAAACAGGTGGCAGGTCTTCAATTTGCCACATTTTACTACCATTCCTATGGAAAATGCTGCAAAGAACCAATTTACAACTTTTCTGAATACATTAAAGAACTGAGGACACTACTGGTTTCATTAATGCGTACATGACATAAAAATTTACAATTCCAAGAAGGGTTCTTAAAATACTGAATCGTTCTGCCAATTTCAAGTTAAAATATACTTAGCAATTCCTTCCACATGTCTCTTCTGAAACAGTTCAATGATGACAGTGATGGAGAGGTGGCGCAGCCAGAAGGGCACTTGCCTGGCATGTGGATGACCTAGATTTATCCCTGGCACCCATGAGCCCCGGGCCCCTCCAGGAGTGATCCCTGAACATGGAGCCAGGAGTAAGCCCAAAACATCACTGAGTATGACCCAAACCCCAAAAAATAAAAATAAATAAAAACAAAACAAATTGAAATAGTTCAATGAACAACCTGTAATTACTCTACACAACAAAGGGCCTGCTAACTAAAAGAGCTAAGGTTGCAGTCAGATCTATTGGCTAAAAGTCTTTTCCTTCTTCCATGGGTATTACCAGACCCAGGCCAGGTAGGCGAAACAGTAACAGCATTAGTACTCAAAGGGATCATCATTTCCTGATAGTATATCAGCTATATTTTATAGCATATCATATTATCAGTTCTTATAGCAGAGCAAACCGAAGGTTTCTGATTCCAAACTCCAAATAAGTAAAGGTCTTAAAATGCCATCTCATTCACCCCTATGATTCTAAAAGAAACTGAAGTCCGAAATATTGCCTAGAGTGACAATTGCTAGCTAATAAATAAAATTTTAATGTAGAATTGAAGGCAACACAGCAAACCACACTTCGCTTCCCATTTCAAATGGGCTTAGGGTGAAAAATCTTCACATTAAAAATAAGCTTAATTTCTGAACAGTTTGCATCCACAGAATTCTGAAAAACAAATGAGAAATATAGATGCTACTTACACAAGATATATTTTTTCAATAAAAAATATTCTGATGAAGGAATATCAATACAAAATAAGCTGTGCATTAATGCATATATTAACTTATTTTCTTAAGTATTCAAAATAACACATCAGTTTTGAATATTTCACTGTGATAGAAACAATTGTTTGGCTCAAGGAAGTTTCAAATGCAGGTTCTTAGTCACTCCATTGCCAAATTCTTGGTCTTTGCTCTGCCCTGTCCAACCAAATAATAGGAGTCTGATAAAAGAACTACATTTCTGGCTTAGAATCAGCATTTCCTAAAACAGCCTCACTACATCTGGTACAAGAGATAACTAGAGTCAAGGCTAACTTAAAAGGAATGGAAAAGTAAAATCATTTGTACTACTATAGGCAGCTCCTGGGCAGAACAAGGAAGATTCCCAAGTAAACCTTAAAACAAGTGTAGGCAGCTCTATTTGCACTGTTCACTATAGACATTCATATCCAGTGCTTAATCCCCTCAACTGATTTTAATTTCCTTCCCCAAAGACGGTAACATTTAACTTAAAAACATTCATTCAGGCCAGAGCAATAGTAGTTAGAGCACTTGCCTGACATATGGTTGACCCAGCTGGGTCCCTGGAACCCCACATGGCAACCCAGTCCCCAAGAGAGAAACCCTTGAGCACAAATTCAGGGGATGAGCCTTAACACTGCTAGGTGCTCCTCCTCCCATAAAACAGCTCATGCATTCTTGGCTAGTTGGGCCAGAGATTGGACGGTGGGTACAGTATTTGTCCTACAAGCAGTAAACAGGGATTCGATCCCAAGACTGAATACACAGTCTGAAGGGATAACCTGAGCACAGAGAGAGAAAGTAAGCCCTGAGCAACAGTAGGGTGTGCCTCCCCCACTCACCCAAAAAGCCTAAACATTCTAGCAGCTAGCAAAGCTACATGTTACTGCTAACACTAGAGTCAACACAGGGGAAACAAAGTGCAAAAACATTTCACATATCAGGCTCAGCAAAACATAAAAGGTTTAAAAAAAAAACAGAGAAATCCAACCAATTCTATTAACAAAGTCTGGACCCAATCACATCAGTTTTCACCTCTTTTAGCTATTTCAAGATCTACAATAGTAAGCTAAGAAATTATCAGATGACTATCAAAATTCCTATAGAAATTTACCCAAAAAAACCCCCCAAATTTTAATGGAAGAGATTATAAATGTAAAATCTTGCTTTTATGATAAGGGTTGTCTGGATGTCTGTAATCCCAGGACACAAGAGGTACTAATCTGAATTTGTACCTCTCACTCTTAAACATACCCAGCTTCTAGTTAAAAACCCAAAACTTCTTGGGAAAATGTAAAGTATTTCGAGCTACCCAAATGTTGGTACCCAAAACATCACAATCACTCCGGAACCTATTAAAGCCATGTCTCTCCTAGACTATTCTGTCAGAATCTCCAAGAGGGTCTGGGAAGTGAGCTATTAGCAGATGTCAAGATGATTCTTAAAAACAGAACAGGTTAGAAACCACTGGTATGGAAAGAACAGTAGCCCCAATCAGAAAAAACTAAGACATGTTTCATGGGCATATCTAATGTTAAGCTGACTGTACACTTGAGACAGATTTATGGTCCTGACTTTGAGATACATTCATTCACTACCCTTGTTCTCCATCAGAAATACTATATTCAAAATATCAAATAGACAATTTGTGTAGAAATACAACTGTAAGAATTAAGGTATAAAAAATGAGCTCAAATTCTAGCATTACATTTAGTAAGTCATCTTTTCCCTATTCAAGTCACTTCATCTTATTTAAGGCCTACAAAGACCGCATTGTAATCAAAACAGAAGATGCAGCTTGAAATAAAATCATAAAGTCTTGTATTAAATGACTTTTCTAAGCACTGCATTTTTAAAATAACTATCAAATGGATAATTTTCACAAAGAGTTGTCACTTTATTGAAAGAGCCAACCAACTCCATCAAATTTATAAAGGCTAGGTATCGCATACCACTAAACCGGTGTCAGATCTTCATCTACCAGGACCTGAGATATAATGCAATGGGTAAAATGTAGCCCACCCCAATTTGATCCCTGGACCCTGTGAGGAGTGACCCTTAAGTGCTGAGCCAGGAATTAACAAAACACTGTCAGGTGTAGCTCACCCCACTCCCACAAAAAAAAAAAAAAAAATAACAAGTGATGTTTAGTTATTTACAAAACACTCACACAGACAGAGTTAAATAAACTTCATTATCTCTGTAAACATCACTGACCAAGCTTTTACTAAGTTATTAATAAGATGACTTAAACATCACCTGAAAGTTTTTATTTAAAGGAAAATAAGAATAGGATGGTTTAAATTATACCCTGAACGAGGCTCTTGGTATTCCTGGAGCAAGCAGATGCCATTGGGCTACACTGGCATGTTTCAGGGACAAATGGAAGGCGTCACTGGGGCCGCTGGACAAATAACAGATGTCAAGTGATCAGGTGACTAACAACATTGTTAGCATAAAGATAACAAGCAATATTGTGATTCTAAACTCTGAATTTCCCGGATTCAATTCTTGATGTACCACTTAGCACCTATATGACTGCGTTAATCTCATTCTCTGTGCTAGTTTTCTCATCTATAAAATGGGAGAAATAGTATCTACCTCGACACGGTTATGAAAATTAAACAAGTTATTACAGACCGTGCTTAAAATAGTGCAGGACACACTAATTATTCACTAATTAGCTATAAAAATAAGCATATTTTATTGCAGGATAGATGATGAGACCTCCTTTCTAGAAGTCAAGTCTCTACAATTTGAGTTTTTAAAAAAAATTTATCAAACCTATAAAAGAGAAATGAAACACAGTAATCTGTTTATTCATCCAGTGATGTACTAAGTAACCAGAGCTTACCAGTCCTGTAAAAAGCTTATCTTTCAACAATTTAAAAATTACTTGCTGAATACATTTTTAAAAAATTAAAAAAAAGAAATAAAACCGGCATGCACAAGCATTATGAACAAGACATTACAAGCACATTACCATTGAAGAGACTCAACTGTAAGGGTGAGATCTACATCAAGATGTTCCCACGTCTAGTAGCTCCAGATATCATCGGTAAACTTATTTATGCTCTTATAATACAATTATGTGTCTCAAAAATTTAAGTCCCTAAAATGGCAAAACAGCCAACAGCTAGAGCAATCTCCAAATTTCACAACTGAGAAAGTCCACGGAAAATCACCCAAATGCTTAAAACAGAATGGTACTAAGCATTTTAGTTCTTACAGACTACAGTGACAGACATATTAGTTTGCCAAATGTAACTATTTCTAAAGCAAACCTGTCCCATTCTTTATGCCATCCCGGTAAGCCACAATCCTCCAACTCCACAATGTTCAAAGACAGAAGTCACCAGAAGTATCTGGAGCCACACGCCTTCCCTTCCATCCTCCATCCCACCAGGACCGTCACCAGCAGAAAAACCAAAAACGTTAAACATTAGCAGCAACTAAAGCAAATTACTTAATCTGAGAATGCTTAAAATAACTTGACTCTCAAACACATTTTAAAATTATGTGATAAGTCTGTGTTGAAATCTTCAGAGCCAAAGCCATAGCACTGGGCTTAAGACATTTGCATTGCTTGAGGCTTGACCTGGGTTCAAATTCCCAGGTACCAAATACAGTCACAGAGACACATCAGAGTCATCCTGAGCAGAGCCAGGGATAGCTCCTGAGAACTGCCAGGTGTAGCTCAAAAAAAACCAAAAAATTAAAAGCATTTTTTTCTTTCTAATTTTTTACACCACTTTTAGACATACAATTGCAAGATGCTCATGCTGGAGTTTTGGTTCTACAGTGTTCCAACACCCATCCCTCCACCCGAACCCATCTCCCATCACCAATGTCCCAACCCCCCAAACACACACACACCCCAACTACTTTGCGGGTTCTGTATATCTTTTCTCTCCTCTCTATCTCTCCCTCCCGCCTACCTTTCCTACACATAGTAAAATGCAGTACATAAAGGACATAACTGTTTCCACTAGTTTGATGGACCACGTGGCCTCAAGACTTAGGGGCCTCATGGTCAGCGCCCAGACAGCGAAAATGGCGGTTAATGTGGCGGGTGAGTCTCAACTGGCTGCTTCCGGGACCCCCAGAGGTGATGGGCCCACTCCCAAAACCCATCTGTCCTCCTGGGGGCCCCATAGTCAGCTGCTGGGCCAGGGGCGAGCCGAAGTTCCAGCTTCCTTCCCCAGCCGCGTCTGAGGCTCTGCATGCTTTATCTAAAAATGCTTTTTTAATGTACATATATTTAACTTAGAAGAAAACTCTGCTACTGAACTGGGTTGCATACATAGCAAAGTAAAACTCAAGTTGAAAAGACTTCAGATAATTCACAAAAGGTAAGCCATACATTATGAAAGAAGTTTACAACAGAACCAAACAAAGGTTCCTTAGATAAACCAATTTCTTGTCTTTGAACTAGCTGATGGGAAACAAGAACAACAAAAATAGCAAACAATTCCAAGATACTTCTGAAGAACTGATTCTGAGGAAAAAATACGCATCTATAGTTGTGACAATCCTTAACTTTTTCTATTCCAATGTCTAAGTTTTTATTAAATCCTGGTCTGAATGAAACCTAAAGAAAAACACTTAGAGAAAGACTGGAAAACAATTTGTCTCCTTCAAATGTGTTCACCTATTTTCCCACTAGGTTAAAAGTTATATAAAACTCAACCCAATAGTTCTTTGGTATTCAAGGTACATCTTTGTTTCCTTTTTATATAGTGCCTGATCACCTGACTTCACTTCCTGAATATAATGCTGAGGCTTTTCTTTAAATTCCTTTAGGAATTCCTTGAACTCTAACCATCATACTAATCCTATGTTCTCCATGCTTGAAAACAAAACTTAAGGGAGACTATCACTGGAGTCTACACTTAACTTTGTATCATTTATAAACTTAGTTACCTACTATTTAACTTAATGGCTCCTAAGTGTCTAAAATTCTCTATGGTAGACAACGTGTTTTTTCTTTACCCAACAGAATTTCTTATCAAAACACAGCCACAAGGTACTCAAATGTTGATACTTATTAATCCCATATAACAAACTGACATTAGTTTGTTCATTTTTTTTCCTACCAAGTGCTAAAGAGAAAAAGGTTTTACCTTGATCAAGTAGATCAGGTAAAGATTTCTCTTTACTGGGCTGAAGCGATAGTCCAGCAGGTAGGGCATTTGCTCTGCATGAGGCGGACCTGGACCTGGTTCGATCCCCACCATCCCAGGCCGGTTTGATCCCGCCATCCCATTTGGTCCTCCGAGCTCCACCAGGAGCAATTGCCGGGGAGTAACCCTAAGTAACCCTAAGCATCACTGGGTGTGACATACAAAAATTAATAAATAAAATTTCCCTTTACCTTTGCCTAGCTGTCCACTTCAAACACATATGGCATTAGTAGGGAAACAATACAATCTGCTTATTCTGTTGTACACAGACAAGCAGATATTGTATATAAACTTCAGTTGAAAATAGTAAGCACACCAAAATTAAGATTAGATCTCAGAATTCTTGACTTTTGACAATACTGACAAAATGCCAATTCTATTATAAAGACTTTGACAACGCATTTGTATTTCTGAAAAAGATAACAGTATTCAAAATCCTCTAGAATCAAATCAATAGGGCTAGAGGAAGATAATGTAGCCTAAAGCAAAGTTTGATTCATTTACATTTCTAACTGTAGAAAAATACATAAATCAACAAGTGTAAGATCTTACAGTTCTGACATTTTTTTTAGCTCCCATCGCCACAAAAATTCTAATTCATATTCTTCGTGTGTGTGTGTGTGTGTGTGTGGAAGGGGGATTTAGGCCATACCTGACTGTGTAGGTTATCCCTGGCTCTGAACTAAGGGATCACTCCGGGTGGGGTTGAGGGTGGATGGGAGGAACCGTATGTAGTGCCTGTACATCAAACCCAGGGAGGGCTGCAAAACCGGGGTGGGCTTTGGGAGCTAAGGCAAGGGGGCAGGGAGTACTCTGTCTACTCTCTCCCAAGCCCACCCAGCCCATTGTTCAGGCAGGATAACCGAATGAGGGGAGAAGGCAAGTTTTACTGCTAAGAACCAAATTATGCAAGCTAGAGGAACTATTTTTATCCCCTCCTATCACCTGTGACCCCAAATTAGCCAACAAATCGACACATGTGAAAGTAATATATAAAAAGCCCGTATGCCTACATTTTCCGTTCCCTCCCACTTCTAGCCACTCATTTATAGAGGCCCATAAGAGATATTTGCTCTGCCTGCGGATAGAATATATTTTCTCTATTTCCTAGTACTCTGCAGAGTCAAAGTAGGTGAAACTGTTGGCGATGTGGTGATGACCAGTCAGATACAGTCCATCTTCCTGAAGGGAAAAGAACAAATGTAGAACACATCAAGCTGACGAACTGCATAACCCCAGGAAACATGACTGCACTACATTTTTTCTTTTTTTGGATCACATTCAGTGATGCTCAAGGGTTACTCCTGGCTTTGCACTCAGGAATTAATCCTGGCAGTGCTCGGGGACTTATGAGATGCTAGGGATTGCACCTGAGTGGGTCACGGCCAAGGCAAATGCCCTAAGCACTGTATTATCACTCTGGCCCCAACTGCACTACTTTACATGTGCAACTACCCCACACAAGTTAAAGAGAAATGCCTTGCGTTGCATTTAAAAGGGGGGTGAAAAAATAACTACTGAAATATGTAAGTGATCATAATTCTAGTTGATGCACATAAACTATAGAAAGCAATAGATGAAAGTATGACTGTTTTCCAGCCACTCTTTAAACCATAGTGCTTGTCACAATGAGCAGCAAGCCACACCTCTGCTTAACACAAGATACACACGTCTTTACAACATGTTTCTGAATAACTCAAATACTTTACCTGGTACCGAAAGAAAAGCAATCCTATTAAAATACAAGAGAGAAGCAAAAGGCTTTATTGCTGTTAAGCTACAATGTAATAATCTTCGAAAGGGTTTTTTCAGTGGCTTTTTTTCCGTTTAATGATTTTAGTATTTTGAATCTTTAAGAATATCATTTAATTCCTTCCAGAGTAAATCTGAACTTGAAAGAATCACCTACAATAGTGACCCTGAACACCTAAGATACAACTTTCTGTAACTACAGCTCTAAACCCAAAAGTCCTCCAATGGAGGTCGATCAATAGCCACCCTTTTACTGCAATGACAGAAAACATGGCCTGTGAAGTGAGCCAGCATTGCTTGTGACCTTGAGTTAATGTCACATTACTTTAGTTTCTTCATTTAAATTTGGGCTAGTAATATTTATTTCTCACAGTTGTTATAAGAATTACATAAGACCATCTATGATGACTACCTTGATGCCACATATGCAAGTTATTGCTCAATCAATGTTTGGATTCTAGCTCATCACAAAGATCTAAGTCAATGATTTAATACTCTGAAATATTTGATAAATGGGATCAACCAAAGCATCATCATTATACAGGCTATATGTACTTCTCGTAAGGGATTTGCCTGAGTAAAACTAATGACTACTATATAGTAGGTTCCACTGCTATTCCCTATAATTCATATCCTTGCTAATAAAACTCCTTTAGCTTTTCGTTAACCCTGTAGCAACCCTTGATTCTAGGTAATTAGAGAAGAGTGAGATTGAGGCTGAATAGATTCATATCCCTGGGGGGAAGATGGGGAGAAGCATTAAAAGAAATAGATTATATCAAAAAAGGATGACTGTGAAAAAATAAGATTATAATATGCAATTAATTTTGTGGCTAAACCAGAAAAACTGATTTTTTATCTTCATAAAGACAAACTACACCATATTTTTATGCAAATAAATTATTTCTAATTGCTGCAATAAATGTGCTTTCATGTACTATGTTGTGTTCTAAGACATACGTCTGTAATTTTCTATAACATTTCAAATATAACACGATCACACAAAGCTGCTAAATCGCTTATGCAGCTAGAAAAGAATTACCAGAATGAGTATTGGTAACATTACTTATACCGCCTTTGATCCAACAGCATATAGGCGGCACTTCAGTTTTAGCCTCCACACTGATCATGCTACTGAAATGAGGCTGGAGGGGTGGTGTGGAGCCACGGTTAGCTGTGCTCAGGACAAACTTTGGGCTTTTGGTTCAGGAAACACTCCTGGTGGTGCCCAGACACCATAAAAGGTGCCAGGGATCAAACTGGGGTTGGCTATGTACATGTAAAGAACCTTAACTGCTGTATTACCTCTATTTTTTTTTATTCCAACATTAGACCGACTTTAAAAACTCCTAGGACTTAAACAAAGACAAACTTAAACTTAATAATAAAAACTGGGGGCCAGGCGATAGCCCAGCGGGTAGGGACGTTTGCCTTGCAGCGGCCGTCCTGTGCTGGCCCAGGTTCGATCCCGGCATCCCATATGGTCCCCCAAGCACCTCCAGGAGTAATTCCTGAGTGCAGAGCCAGGAGTAAACCCTGAGCATGGCTGGGCATGACCCAAAAAGAAGCAAAAATAAAAATAAATAAATAAATTAATTAAATTAAAAAAATAACAATAAAAACTGAACACATGATCAAATTGTAAAGCCAAATATCAGCAATTTTTGAAAATTTTCGTGGGGGAGGGAATTGGTAAATTTATGAAGAAGTATAAATAAGACTACAGTTACTTGGAACTATTAAATTTATTCTATGCCATCAACATAGTACTGTGAAGAATTAAAAAAAATTTACGTTCAGGAGCAATTTCTTATACAATCTACTCCTGAAATTAAGTTTATGTACATTTTAAAAACTCTTATGGAGGCCGGAGCAATAGTCCAGCAGGTAGGGTGTTTGCCTTGCATGTGGCCAGCCTGTGCCAGCCCAGGTTAGATCCCGGCATCCCATATGGTCCCCAAGCACCGCCAGGAGTAATTCCTAAGTGCAGAGGCAGGAGTAACCCCTGAGCATTGCTGGGTGTGACCCAAAAAGCAAATAAATAAATAAATATATAAAAATAAAAACTTATGATACCTGAACACCCAATGAAATAATACAGAAAGTCTAAAAAAGAATCCCGAACAGAAGTTCCTGAAAATAAGACACAACTCTACTGGATTCTTGAAAGTCACTCTGGGGCCACAGCAGTAGCACAGCAGGAAGGGCCTGCCCACTTGCCCCCGGGGGTTTGATCCCCAGCACTCCCTGAGACTCCCAGGAGTGCCCAGAGTGCACAGCCAGCAGTAAGCCTTGAGCAGCCCCAAAACAAAAAATGTTGCTTCGTCAAAAATAAGAGACATAAAGCATATTTGAAAGGAAAAGACCATACGCCGTGCAAGGTGCTGAGCAGGGTTTACTCCTTGGCACCTGATGGTCCCCGACCACAGCCAGGAGTGATCCCTGAGTGCAGCGGAGTAAATTCTGAACACAATTAGACAGCCCAAACATCAGAAGAAATAAAAGAAAAGTAAAAAGAAGAAAGGAAAGACCATAAATTGGGGGGGAAGCTCCAGATTCAAATCTTAGTTCCATAGCACTCACTCCCTACAAACATCAACAATTAATCTTCTCTCCGATAACCTCAGCTATAAAACTGTTAATACTACTTAACATGATATACCAGCTTTAAAGACAAAATGAGATAACACTAGGGAAAAGCAGCCTCTATTAAAAGTTAGCTTTTTTTCTATGTCTGTACTTTGTTAATGTAAACATTACTTTCAAAAAAAGCAGGACAGTGTAAGGTCTCCAAAACACTGCACACAAATTATGCCATAATAGAAAATGATTCTTTGACACTATGAAAGGCAAACCTTCCCTAATTTTAGAGACCTCCATAAAAGAACAAATATCACTGGGCAGTTTATATTAAACTTGGACAACACCTTTTTAGCTAAGGATGAGAAGCATGTCTCTTTTATAACTTTCTGTACTTTAGTACCTAGCTGAATGCTGGAGACACTGTATGTGAGTACACTAATTCATTCAATCATGTATTCATTTATTCAGCTAATATTTGTTGAACACTGAGTTTGTGTTGGATTCTATATAAGTACCAAGATGGAGGGGCCAGAGCGATAGCACGGTGTGTAGGGCATTTGCCTTGCATGCGGCCAATCTGGGTTCGATTCCGGCATCCCATATGGATCCCGAGCACCGCCAGGGAGTAATTCCTGAGTGCAGAGCCAGGAGTAACCCCTGAGCATAGCCGAGTATGATCCAAAAGAGCAAATAAATAAATAAATAAATAAACAAATAAATACCAAGACAGAGCTTTTGACAAATAATAGCAGCTTGGTATAGTGTAGTGATAGAATATCAAGTAAGTACACAGGCTAAACTAGGTTCAGTCTCTGGTACCACATATGGTTCCTTGAGTCCTGCCACAAGCAATTCCCTGAGCACATAGATGTGGTGCCCTTTCTATCCCCGCCAAAACAAACAAACAAACAAACAAAAAGCACTAGTGTGACAGCAACACAAAGGAGTACAGAATATGGGAAGATACAGCACTAACTTTCTTAGTTTTGGAAAAGAGAGGTCAAAGGTCAGGGAAGGGTCCCAGTAGGAATGGTATCAAACCTGAAAATTGAATACTGACTATTTATGTCCAGGTTTGGAAAAGGGAGGAAGAACTAGGCAGGGAAACTGAACACCATATCAAAGACTAATGTCTCAGAAAGCTAATGTTATGCAGTAACTAAACGGCAGAGTAAATAAGGAGGGTTGGGGTGAAGGAAAGAGGGCTATTTAGGAGAAAATAATTAGTTGCTGATATTAGACAAAAGGGCAATAGAATACCAAAACACATAAGTCTTGTTTGGAAGTGAGTATTCCACATGAAAGGCCCTAGTCAGAAAGCTCAATTATGCTTTGATCCTTCAGTTACTCCATTTATGACCCCACATTTTACTAACTTGATCACCTCTTCATTATCTTGGTAAGTAGATATGCAATAGTAATACATAGTCCTGCATCTAACTAAAAGATAAAACACAACAGAAACTGTTACTGCATCAAAGATGAAATAGCTAAACTACAATAAACCTAAGAGATGAAATTAGTGGTAGAATAAAAAATTCAGGACAGAAAGTAACAAACCTTGGGCCAGAGGATAGCCCAGTGTGTAGGGAATTTGTCTTGCACACAGCCGACAGGATTCAATCCTCGGCATCCCATATGGTCCTTCTAGCCAGGAGTAACTCCTGAGTGCAGAGCTAGGAGTAACCCCTGAGCATTGCCTGGTGTGACCCCCTCCTCCCCCAAAAAAAAGAGAGGAACAAATCCTAATAGGCAAATCAGATTCACTTACACATAGACATTTATAAGTTTTCCTGACTTTTAGTTTGAAAGTCCAAATAAATCTCAGGCTAAGAAACTGGAACTCCTATCACATCCCAACAAAAAAGCAAATGCCTACACAGCCACCTAGAAAAAAAATATATTTACTACCACTGACTCAGCCTGTTTATGATCTACGTAATCTACCACACCCTTCTAATATAGCACAAAGTCAGTTATTCCCACATAATTGTCCATTTGTTGGGTTCGTTTCCTTCCTTGTGTACGGCCATAACCAGGTGTTACATTATTCCTGATTTCACTTCTTTGGTACTTGTCTTCAATCTTAGAGGACATATTAATTTTCACAAATCTTTAATCACAGGGGTGCGTAATACCTATCAGGTGTTTTTATTCAAAAGTTAAACACAAAATGGGACACAGGACGGGAGGGACCGCTGAAGAGGCTATCTTAAGAGCCCCTTTGGACTCCGGTCACAGCCTGCTTCCCAACACTTAGACAGAGCAGCACCTCAGCACCTCATGGTGTGGCCACAAAAGAAATAAAGCAAACACGCTGATGATAAATAACTGCAGCGTGAACTCAAAATACAGCATACTTCAGCTGTCAACCTAACACACAGGTAAACCATGACTATATTCAGTCAACTCACTATGGTAAAGGATAAGGCAAGGAGGAATACACTGCTTTATGTTCAAGATAAAATATAAATGAACTTAACTTTTCCATCCTTTAAGATAAAATAAGGAGTTAAAAGCCACGTGGAAACCGTATGAAAGAGGATGTTATTAACGCATAGAAAGGAATATGAAAGTAAAAGATTGCCACCCCAAATCAATCTTTTATAACGAGAACACTAAACTCTCCAATAAGTTTTATTTTCAAACGTTAAAAGTTTTGAAGTAATTACGATCTCACTGTCAGTTTCACAAAGTAAGTGCAAAAACAGCTATATGGCAATAAAAGATATTTTAACTTTAGAATGGGATACTTCTAACTAACGTTCTCAGACCCATTTTCTTCTTTTTTAAAATGGTAGTAGCCATCTATCAATTAACCCTCTCCACATAAAAAGGGGAAACAAGCAACACTGAAACTAAACCTTAAAATGTTCCCCTAAAGCATTAACTGGCAACTCCTTCCACCCTCTACAAAATTCGTAGCCGAACTCCTCTGATTCAAAAGCAGGACCACTGAACCGGATCGTGGAAATTCGTCCCTCGAGTGTGACCTTGGACACGTCATTAAACCCTCGGTTTCCTCATCAGCATCCCAAACGGGAATGCTCTTGGAAAACAGTGCAAGTAACGTTTCCGCTGAGGACGAATTTCCTACCTTAGAGGGGCCACAATTTCCTGAAACTGAAACTGAACCCTCCATAGACCTCCATCAACAACCCTAGAGTTCTCTGCCCTCAAAGGACACGCTCCGGGTGCCCCCGACAGCAAACTCCCAGCACCTACCTCTTCCTCCACTCCACGCCTCTCCTCACTTCCACTGCGGGGAGGAGGGGCGGCAAGCAGTCTCACCTCCCCGCCCCAGGCACACCTTCAGGGGACCCCACCCCAAGCACATCCGCCCTCTCCCTACACCAGAGGCACCAGAGAGCGACCTCGCCCTTCCCCTCCCGCCCCCACCTAGAGGAGACTTCCTGGAGGCGCTAAGGCCCGAGCCGGGCAGGCGGCATTTACAAACCCGCTTTACGCCACTCGCGCAGGGGAACCTCGCTTACGCCCATAGGGCCCCGTTCCTAGCCCCGTCCGCTCCGCCAGCCAGAACCCAGCCCGAGTATCTCAGCCCCCAGATCGCTTCTGCTCAGGGCGGAGCTCAAGGGCTGGGAGAGAACAACCATATCTCACCGGCAACTGAGCACTGACTTCACTTCCCACCTTTGGAGCCCTCTTCAACTCCCGGATCAATTCACTCCGGCTACGCCGGAAGGACCCGAGAGGGAACCAGGCGTTGTCCGGAATCCTGCCCAGCCGGAGTCGCGCAAAGGCCTATGGGGACTCGTAGTACCAGCCACCGTCTCTGTCCGCGTTTCCTGCGAAGTCAAGACTACATTTCCCAGCAGGCCTTGCGGCAGAGCCTACAGCGATGGGTGGGGACACGTCCAGCCAATAGCGGCAGAGTTTCCTGACTTTACGGGAGGAGGTGAGCTCAGGCGAGAGGGTGCTTGGAAAGAAGAGGAAGGGCGGGGTCAGCTCACCTGCACCAATCAGAGAGCCTGCCCGGCCCCGCGGCGGCTCACCCGTCCAGGGGTGGGCTAACACCGCAGAGGAAGGAAGGGGCGGCGGGGGTGGGGAGGAAGGGGGCTGCTGGAAGTGGAGAAAGTGGAGTGACTGAAGTGTGAACTCGGGCAGAGAGGGGACACTGAGGGGACAGCCGCTGTGAAGAGAGCGCGAGTGTAGGAATGAACCGTGGTCGGGGGAGCTCCCCTGGCGCCAGCCTTGCGGGACGGGGAGGGAATCCATTGGGCTCCCCTTTCCCTCACTGAAGTACCGGGGCGCGGTGCGAGGCAGTGCGCTGTGTGCGGTCGCGCAGCGAGGGGCGCGGGGTCCTCCGGGAGAGGGGAGGGAGCTGAGCCGCTGTAGAAGTACCAGGAGTGGGAAGCTGCCCGGGCTAAGCCTCCCCCCTCCCGCCTCCCCGGCCCGGCCGCGGCTGGAACAGCAGGGGGAGGAGCACCAGCTGCCGCTCTCGCCCACTGGTGGAGCGGGAGGCGGAGCCTGGGTCCCCGGAGCCCCCGAACGATCTGCCTGGACTGTAGTTTCCCGGGAGAGAGGAGAGGGACGGAGCGGAGCAGAGTCCACAGAGCAGCAGCTCCAGCATCCCGCCGGGGGTGCAGGTGTCTGGGAGGTAAGCGTGGGAGCCTCTCCAGGGCCTGAGCACGCTGCCCAGGAGAAAGCGTCCTGCACTAGGAATTCTGTCAAGGCACGGCTACAGAGTCAGCCACTGGGTTAGGGGGCTGGTGCAAACGCTGTGAGGTGAAAGATGTACATTTTCGGACAAAAAGCAAAAGGCGGCTTGACTGTGGTGTGAAGGGCGTGGCTACTGTTTGTGGTGTGAGTTGTGCCATTAAAACTGTTAAGGGGGAATAATCAAAATTGCAGGAAACCTTGCTGGTTGAAGACTAGGTTGGTGGTGTCTGGATAGGTGCGTAGCTTGATAATAGAATGGAAAATATGTCATTGATACCGAATTTCTTCAAAACTCTCTGGGAAAATAACTTTGTATTCTTCAGTATTTACCCTTTACGTTGCTTTATCAGATTGTCCTGTTACCGGACCCGTTTTTTCAGGGTGGTTGTGCTGCAGGTTTCTAGGATTGAAATCTATTATGCAGGCAAGAATAACCAAGAAAACAGAACCTACCGAAGACTTAACTTTTGCCAGCAATAATGTAAAGAGATGTTTTATTAGATGGATTCTTAGCGGGCTTTCCAGCTTCTCTAGAATTCTGAAACAAAGACGTGAACTCAGCTTCCAGTGCTATATGGTGTGTACTTCATCGCTGATCCTCATTCTCTCATTTCTGTCCGCTAATACTTGCACGTTTTAAAAATCAAAAGTAAGAAAAACGATGTCTGAGGATCTTTTCTCTGTTGTGAGAGTATGTGTTAACTGGCCACCCTTAATATGTGTTATGGTGGTATCAGTCTTAAAAACATATGTAATAGTATTGTAAAAACAATACTTTATTCCCTGGATTGGCCATATGGGATAGCTTCGAATGTAATTAAATAGGGATGAAAACATTTTAAGGATAAAAGTCTCGCCTACCTTTGTGTGACTATGACAAAATTACAGCATTTCATTTTTCAGAAGTATGTAAAAAGCTGTTTGTCTAGTTCATTTTTCTTTTTGTTAGAGGTTTCCCAGATCGCATGGCTTTTAATCATAGTAGCATATTGCAGCACATTTTGCTCCGAAACCTTTCTTGTGACAGTTGTATATTTGAGTATTCAGTGTGTCTGAATACTTTAATCTGGATTTTATTATTTTTTAGCTAGGGTCAATAAAATGGAGCAGCCGCCCTCTATTTTCATATTTTCAAGCTGCCTTGATTTACTTTTGATTTTTTGAATTTCATTTCTGTAATGCTCACAAAACGTACTTTAAAAAAAATGGGTGGAAGAAATGTGCCTTCAGCTTGAAGTTCAGTCCTACTGATTGATGAGCCTGACTTACCAATGTCTATGCCTCCTTTTCTCCTCCAGCTCTCCTTCCTCCACTCACACAGCAGACACATACACAGACCATGTATTATATATTCCATCTAGACTGCGTATGTATTTGTAGTGTGTACATCTCTATATGTTTCTGTGTATATTTATATATTAGGTCTTAGAAAAACAGCTGCCTTTTGATTGTCCCCAAACAGATTGTCCCCTAGGTAAGTATTAGAAACTGCAAAGAGCTTAGAAGGGAGAAAGCAACAGTAACTACTAAACTTAACCATTGCTAAGGATCCTATTTTCTTTGATTCATCACCAGCGAGTCTGTAAATCCACGTAGGTGATATGACCTTGCAAAAATGATATGGGGAGAAAATAAGTACTAATGTTTAGTGAAGCTTGAAAAATATTGGGGGGTCTTTGTTATTTCTATGTAAGTGGATTGCCCTGAATCACAGTCTTAGATGCTCTCTCAGACTCTAATGCTGAAATTAAACACTTTCTGCCCCTGGGGTAATTTCTCCCAAGTAATAATAAATAATAATAATAGCAAGTTCTTTCAGAATCTGTACTAAAAATAGCTTCTTGAAGAGTGGCTGGGAGTCAGTTTATAATCAAATAAATGTGATAGAGAAATATTGCAATAGCCAAAATTCAGATACATTTTAGATAATCCAACTATATGCAGGTCATATACTCTAAGGTGTCATATTAATAACCTTAATTATGAATGAGTTTTTTGGCATTCAAGTTTTTCCATGTTTTTAAGATGTTGCTTCCTTTTTTTAATCACGTCAGTGAAAGAAATTGGGTGTCCGTATTAGTTGTGAAGATCATGTTTTTTATGAGGAGAAAAATTTATAATGTATGGCACTGAGGAATTTGTTACCTTGAACTCTTGCTACATTTTAAAATTATTGTTTACATTAAACCTTAGGTAATCTGATGATTTCTTGACTATATGTTATGGACATTTAGAAGTTTTCTTGTATGGTAGTTTTTCATTTTATGTGAAATGTTACCAAGGCCAAAAGAATATTGTGTGTGTGTGTGTGTCAGTGAATGCATGGCACAATAAGAAACGGAAACCAACAGAATGTAGATTGTCTCCCTAGAATGGAAGCTACTCTGAGATTGTTCTTTATCTAAATCAACTTGCTTCATGCCAAATTCAAGTGTATTTTGAGTTAAGAAAAATAAGTGAGTAGCATGAATTTCTCTGTTTCACAGGAAGACTCGTTGATGCATGCAGTACAAAAGAGCAAGAATTAAATGTCAAGATCAGTGGTTTTGGTACCATGGTGAGGTTGGGTGGGAGTGTGATTACTAGGAGGGAACAGATGTGGAAAAAGGTACTTGATCTTTTCTGTTAGAAATCTTTAATTGATTCAATGGCCCTTTCCCACTAACATTGCTATCTAAGTGGGAAATAGTACATGTCATTATTTTAATTGGGGTGAGACTGACATTTAATGTTATATTTTGAGTAATCATGGGTTATTAAAAGAAACAGAAAGGAGCCTACATGTATATATTGACTTCTAGTAAACTTGGTGTAATTTGGACATCATATTAAAAAGAAAAAAAAGCCAATAATGTTTTCTGTATGAAGTAGTATGTATAGATGAGGCTTGTTTTTTTTCCCTTAGCTTTAATTTTTTTATATTTTGACTTTGGGGCCACACCCAGCAGTGGTGAGGGCTTAATCCTGACTATATGCTCAGAAATCACTCCTGGCAGAGCTCAGGGACCTTATGCAATGCCAGGAATTGAACTTGCGTCAGTTGTAAACAATGTATGTCCCCTGCCTATTGTACTACATACCTATTAATGGTTTTGGAATTTAGTCCTTAAATTTTGGTGGTCTTAAGTCACTAAAGTATTAGTTAGTGGGGAACTCTACTATTTTTTTAATCTCCTGCTCATTTCTGTGGTTTTTATAACTTATTTTCTGGTTTGGGGGCCACACCTGACTTCCCAGGCCTACTCTTGACTCTGCTCAGAGGTCACTCCTGGCATTGTCCAGGCACCGTCTGTGGTACCGGGGTTGAATAAGGACTGCCTGCCTGCGAGGTCAGTGTCTTCCCTGCTCTACTTTCCTACCCCCTCTTGCTTATTCTGATCATCTTTTTCATGCTCTGCATAAATAAGGTGCCGTATAAATAATTTGCTGAATTATAACTATTGGCAAATACTTCTTTAATGTATGCGTTCAGATATATTTCATTGTGAAGTACAGTAATCAAGCACAGAATAATTACTATATGTTAAACCTTCTTAGAATTTTTTGCTTGTTAGCTTTCACAAAAGCAGTAAGTAACTTCAATTAGACTTAGATTATGTGGGCTGCAAACATTTATCTATAAATGCATACCTGTATTTCTAAATTCATCCCAGAGATAAGAGATATGGGTGAGAGAAAAGGAAACATTAATGGTGTCCAGGGTTACATTTTACCACCATTGGCTCACCACTGTTTTATCTTAAATAAAAGCTTATCTGTAGGCATATTTCATTCTGTAAAACCTGAAATTTCTCTCCCTGTATTTTAAATTGTATCTTTACAAGAAGAAATAAAATTGGTTGCATTTAGCACATGTGGAATTGGAAATGTATTATTTCCTTCTAGAAACAAATTACTATAATTAGTATTAAAATTAAGAATTCATAGGGCAGGATGCAAGTACAGGAGGTAAGGCACTTGCCTTGAACACAGCTGACGCTCTTAGATCCCTGATTGAATCTTTAACACCACATATCATATGGTTCCCAGAGCATCACCTGGGGTCTCTCCTGGACACAAAGGGTATGGCCTAAGCGAGCATGGAAAAATTCAAACGTGAAGAAGCGAAGAGCTATTATAGGGTGATGGTGCTTGCCTTGCATATACTCATGGTGCCCAGATGCATTCCTGAAGTTCTCCCCGCCCCGCCCCACCCCCCTTCTGGCTTCTCAGGGCTTCTGATTGGCCTAGATGATCCCTGGCACCACAGGGCAAAGAAGTACTGCTCCCTAGGGACTTCAGTGAACCAGGACGGAGCTGGCCAAGAATTGCTGGGAGCGGGGCTAGAGTGATAGTCCAGCCAGGAGGGAGTTTGCCTTGCACGCGGCCAATCCGGTTTGATCCCTGGCATCCCATATGGTCCCCTGAGCACCACCGGGAATAATTCCTGACTGCAGAGCCAGGAGTAACCCCTAAGCCCTGAGCATTGCCGGGTGTGACCCAGAAAGCAAAAAAAAAAAAAAAAAAAAGCGACATTAGAATTGCTGGGAGGGCCTCCTGGTCTGCTTAGGAGACAAGAGAAACATTAAGAATCCAAATGTGACTTTCCTTTTGCTGTAAAACCTAGAGAATTCTAATTAATTGTAGCTGGCAGTTAGCTACCTTTATTTGTTTTTTTCCCCCATACTTTGACTACTTCACATCCTTTTGATTGATACAAATTGATCTTCCTTTTTCATGTCCCTTTGGCATTGCTAACACTGTGCCACTAATTGTTCAGGCCTCCTGGAATTGTGGTGCCAGGGAATGGAGCTGGCGAATGTTTGCATGCCTCTAGCTCTAAGAATCAAACACTGTCCAGAGTACCAAGCAAATATTAGTTTTTTCACTCCTCTCTCGTTAAAGCCAGCCCTGAGATGATGCTTCCACCTGCCAGGCATGTGGTGCTCACCCACAGAAACTCAACCTCTGCAACCCTGAGCGGCTCAGACATTTTCATCTGCATTTCACAGAGGAAGAAACAGAAGCACAGAGAAGGTCTGATCTTGCCCAAGTCAAGAGCCAGAACTTGAGTGGGAGAGCAAGCTCCAGCCCTTGGCTGTAAGCAGCTGCTCGCTACTCTGCGGATGCAGACACTTGGGCACAGCTCCATCCAAGGGCTGCGGTGAAGAGTTAGCGTCCAACACCTGCCACTGTTAAAGATCCACAGTATTAACTCCAATCCCCCAAAATGCAGAAGGAAGGCAGGAACAAATGAAGGGCATGCTTAGGAAAGACTTTTCTGGTCTCATGCGTGGGCCTTCTAACAGAAGTTCTTTAATTGGTCACTTAAAGAGTGGGTGGAGGGCTTCTCACAGACCTAAGGGCGATGTGTAGTAGTAGCTGGGCTGGGTTCTATATATCCTGAAAATTGAACTGATTGTTGATTTTTTTTTTTATGGTGTCAGGGATGGAATCCAGGGTATTACATATGCAAGGCAAATGCTCTATCACTGAGCTATGTTCCCGAACCAAAACTGTTCTCCAAAGCCTGGATCCACGTTCTTCCGAGGGCACCCCCACATCCTAGATCAGAAGAAAGCCTGTTGTGAGTCCCAGAAATCTCCAAGTTACCAGCTTGGGAGATGCTGGCCTGGCTGAACACACATGAAATGGAAGGGGAAATTGACTGGAAAGGCACCATAGCCTGCCTGAGTGCACAGGACAGGCATATGCTGATTTCTGGGCCTGCAAAGCGTGCATGGCAGTGGGGAATCACAGGTGTGGAGGAGGCCTGAGTTAACCTGGGGAGGTCCCGTGTACGTGTGCACTGTGTCTCCCCCCTCCACACACACCCCAAGGGCTCCACTAAGTCTCTTGGCAAAGCTGCTGAGCAAGAAGGTTCTTGGGTTAGACTAGGCTTCATTCCTGGCTCCACCATGCCCTCCTTCACAGTTTCTGAATCTCATTTTCCTTTGCCCATAGAAATGATTTGATGGGCTCCAATGTTTGGTGCAGAACAAGCTCTCCGTGGGTGTTGTCTTTTATGATTTCTTCTCCAGAATAAACATTGGGTTGAAAAGAATCAAGGTCCATTGGACAGCTGCAAGCATAGTTGCAGCTAGTTGTGAGCCTCATTCACGCGGAGAGCCAGGGGGATCAAGTTTTATCTTTCCTGATTATATGCTGCCCCTCGAGGTGTAGCAATGTGACTGTGGTGCCCGACTACGTTGGCAGGTGGCAGACAGGAGATAGGCTTGTCTACACCCAAGGCTTTGCCCCGTGGACCCTGGATGGTTGATGGTCTGACATAGAAAAATACTGAACCCACTGGGCCCCCTGGGATGAACCCAGAGCCACGGCAGAGCCTGGCAAGCTACCCATGGTGTATTCGATATGCCAAAAACAGTAACAATAATGGACCTCTTTTCCAACGAATGGAGATGTTACTGGCACCCACTCAAGCAAATGGATGAAAACGGGAAGTGATACAAATGATACTGTGCCACATTTAATTAGCTGGTTTCTTGATTATCTTCCTCACCAATGCTTGCTTTGTTCTGGATTAAGTCTGAGTTTCAGTCACCTTTGAATTTACTTTGAGAGCCTTATATATAGTCTGACCATGGCAACTATTTGCTACATCTTTTTTTATCACCTCTAATAAAGCATGTTTTTATATTTTTATAGCAAGAATCTCCGAAAAAATAACTTTTTTAGACATCTGTGCTAGCTAGCACTAGTTCAGTTCTCTGCCCACAACAGTTGCTTATATTAGATCAAATAGTTTTAGAATTTCTGAATTAATAGAGCAAACATTGCTATTAAGTACAACTTGCAGTTGTGCATATTTTTATATAAATGTGTTAATTATATACTTCTTGGAATTTGTGTCGTCTTTCCTTGCCTCTAGAACTTTGTTGACTGAAGGATGTATTTTTAAGTAACATTCCCACCCATACATAAGCACACATTCTAGGACCTTCTTCTCTTGATAAAAACAAACAAAATAAGCTTATGGGAAACATCTATAGCATAAGGCTTTAACTTAACTGAAATATAACAGTCATAAATGTTTTGTTTTCAGTGAAAGGTTGCACTATTTTATTTTTTTATTTATTTATCTGTCTATTTATTTAGCTTTTTTGGTTCACACCCAGCAATGCTCAGGGTTACTCCTGGTCCTGTACTCAGGAATTACTCCTGGCGGTGCTCAGGGGACCATATGGGATGCCGGGATCAAACTTGGGTCTGCTGTGTGCAAGGCAAACGCCCTACCCACTGTGCTATCGCTCTGGCCCCGAAAGGTCGCATTCAGAGTCTTAACCAGGAAGTTAAATCTAGATTATACAGACTTGTCAGTTTTGAGAAAATACTGAGAAGGGATGAGTTTTGAGTTTGGGTATCAGCAGTGCTGTTAATAACATAGTTGGCATCATGTACAGCATAACTTCCTAAGTGTGCTCATGTACTAACTCCTGTTCCACATTGCCTACAGGCCCCCTTCTGTTCAGTTCAAAAGGAAGTCTTCCCTTAAAAGTTTGGTGTGGAAAGTCAAGATGGAATTTACTTTGACATGATAATCCCATTTTTATAAGTATTTTTCCATGTGTAGCACAAACCAAAGTTTCCTATAACAAGAACTGAAATATCACAGTGATTATTTCTTCAGCAACATTTAGTAATGCACTGAGTACTTATCAGTCTGTTCCCCATTTAGGAGCTTGGGTTTTAAAAAGACCCAAAATAGCTCATTGGAATACATTCTATATTTTTCCCACATTTGAATGACTTCTGTCATTTTCTTATTAATCTAATTTTATAAAAAGAAATAAAAAACATGGCTTAATTCAAGTTTTTTTATTCCAGTATAACAAAGAGTTTTGTTGGTTTTCCACCTTTTAGTAGTGTGCTATCAATACTGAATTACAGTATATAATTTTATCATTCATTTGAATTAACTCAGTTATTGAAGCATTTAATTGTTGTATACTTCACGAAGCATATTTAAATCATTGAGCAATATCAATGTTTTGGAGTTCATTTAGCCTTCTAGTTAGAAAACCTCTGCAAAATATCCTAAATTGCTTCTAATTTCTTTATATATAAAATGTATTATATTTTACAAATATTTTGACATATAATGCTACATAAAAATTGCAAAATCCCAAAAGTCACACAGCTACTAAATGATCTATGATTTTTTTCTAACTTAGAGCTTTATAAAAATTTTAAGGTCTTATGTATAAGTTATGTTAATGGGACCAGAGTGATAGTACAGCGGGAACAACGTTTGCTTTGCATGCGGCCAACCCAGCTTCAATCCCCCCACTTCCCAAATAGTTCCCTGAGCACTGCCAGGAGTAATTCCTGAATGCAGAGGCAGGAGTAACCCCTGAACATCGCCAGGTATGACCACCCACAAAAAAAAGCAAAACAAGTTATGTTAATTACACCTATATGAAAAGTAATTTCCTTTAATTCAAAATGTTTAATCTATTTTTATTCATAATTAACAGTTATGAAGACCTTATAAAATCTTTTTTAATATAATAGCAAATTAGCTAGTAGTTATTCACTTGATCACTTGACATCCTGTTATTTGTCGATTTCCTGGAGCCTGTTCCAGTAACATTTCCATTTGACCCTATCACGTGCCAGTGTAGCCCAATGGCATCTGCTTGCTCCAGGAATACAAAGAGTCTCAAACTGTTCATTCAGGGTCTTGACGAAGAAGTCTGACCATCTTGTAGGTGGGTGGCCATGTGATCTTTTGACATCTTGTGGGATCCAGTCAGTAATGGCTCTAGTCCAGCGGTCGTCTTAATATGTAACAAAACATTTTGAAAGAGCAAGACATCTTGATCACTTCACTTGATCACTTGAATCCCGTTATTCATCGATTTGCTCGAGCGGGCGCCAGTAACATTTCCATTGGACCCTATCACGTGCCAATGTAGCCCAATGGCATCTGGTTGATTCAGGAATATGAAGAGCCTCAAACCGTTCCTTCAGGGTCTTAACAAGGAAGTCTGACCATCTTGTAGGTGGGCGGCCACGTGATCTTTTGACATCCCGTGGGATCCAGTCGGTAACGGCTCTAGTCCAGCGGTTGTCTCCAAATCGCCAAGACATCTTATTCAAGATTATCTCTGAAGCAAATTTTTACTTTCATTGTTACCCAGATGTAATTTACTTTGTAAAAACATTTTTAGATGTGCATCAGTTAGAAATAATGATGACTGAAAATATTGTATATAATGACAGAAAATAATAGCAATCTGTTTATCCAGCGCAAAGTGTTGCATTCTGAAAGTATCCAAAGTATTTTCTACACTAATAGTCTCAAAGTTGTCAGGGTTTTAAACTCCTGTCTTCTAATTCAAATTTCACATTTCAGTTCAAGGCAGGAAGAATGAAGAATTGCTGTGGTTTTTTTTTTTTTGTCTTTTTTTTCCCTTTTCTTTATTATTGTAACTTTTATTGTAACTGTGAGAAACACAGTTACAGAACTGTTTGTTTTCAGGCATAAAATGTTCCAACATCATCCCTTCACCAGTGTACATTTCCCACCACCAATGACCTCAGTTTCCCTTCCGCCAACCCCTGCCCCACCTGTCGCTGCTCTGTGGTAGACAACTCTCTCTCTCTCTCCTCACACACACACACACACACACACACACACACTCTCCCTCTCCTTTTAGCCATTGTGGTTTGCAATAGAGATACTAGGATGTTATCATGTTTGTTCATCACATCTATTGTCAATGCAGCACTGTTCACAACAGCCAGAATCTGGAAACAGTCTGAGTGCTGGAGTCTTTAATAAATAGAAGTTTTCCCAACGTTTTATCCCTCTAGCAAAACTCCATTGTAGACTTACTGACCTAGCTAACATTAAGCAATATTCAAACAAAGGGTTTTTTGGCCTACACTAAATGAAGTAAAGAAACAGGGTTTGACAATGATTTGGGGTAATCAGTCAATAGTTTTAGCCATAGTCATATCATAAAATCGTTGTATTTAAAGTTGATTCCTTGTTACTTGTTCTGTTTCAGTACCTTTGCTTTTCCTAAATTTTCAGAAAACTAACCTTGTTAAACCAAGCTTCACTTCTGTAACTACAAATTTCAAGTTTCTGGTCAGTGACATTCCTTAAGGATAAAAATCCTTAAGGAATAGTAAAATTCTATACTGTAAAAAAAAACTATACTGTATCATTTACTTTTCCTGAATATCTTGTATATAACATTTAATACATTTCCTGTACTTACTCTTAAAAGAGTAAGATCACGTGGCCACCCACCTACAAGATGGTCAGACTTCTTTGTCAAGACCCTGAACGAAGGTTTGAGGCTCTTCATATTCCTGAAGCAAGCAGACGCCATTGGGCTACACTGGCACGTGATAGGGTCAAATGGGAACATTACTGGTGCCTGCTTGAGCAAATCAACAAATAACGGGATGTCAAGTGATCAAGTGACTCTTAAAAGAATGTGTAAATTATGAATCTTCTTTCAGTCTCAAAATATTAGAAAAGCTCTGGACAAATTACATTCACTTGATCACTTGACATCCTGTTATTCATTGATTTGCTCGAGCGAGCACCAGTAACATTTCCATTTGACCCTATTACGTGCCAGTGTAGCCCAATGGCATCTGGTTGCTTCAGGAATACGAAGAGCCTCAAACCGTTCATTCAGGGTCTTGACAAAGAAGTCTGACCATCTTGTAGGTGGGCGGCCACATGATCTTTTGACATCCCGTGGGATCCAGTCGGTAATGGCTCTAGTCCAGCAGTCGTCTCCAAATCCCATTACATGTCCAGCCCATCTGATTTTCGATTCCTTGGCAAACGAGACAACATCCCTGACTCTGGAACAGCGACGGAGGTCAAAGCTCTGGATTCCTTCTCTCTCACTTGAGTGAGGCGTGATATTCCAAGCATAGGTCTTTTGATTCATCTTTGGAAGACCCGAATAGCATTCTCATCCTGCTTTTGTAGGGCCCAGGTCTCTGAGGCGTATGTTAATGCAGGGAGAACAGTGAAGTTGAAGAGATGTGCCTAGAGCCGGAGGCTTTTAGCTATTTCTTTGATACTTTTGAAGGCATTCCATGCTGCTCTCTTCCTCCTGCACAGCTCAGGTTTTAGGTCATTCATCATGTTGACTTCTCCACCTAGGTACACATAACTGCTGCATTCAGAGATGTTTGTTCCATTGACAGTGAATGGGGCCTCTGGAACTTGTTCATTTTTCATGAACATAGTTTTGTTGAGATTCAGCTGTAGACCTATCTTTCCACATTCTCGGCCGAAGTCAGCCAGCATTTGTGCCGCTTGGCTAATGTTTGATGTTATTAAACATTACATTAAAATATGGAAATAATGCAAGTGAAAGAACACTTGTTTATTAGGACAGGTTTTTTTGGGGTTTTTTTTTGCTTTTTTTTTGGGGGTCACACCCGGCAATTCTTTGGGGTTTCTCCTGGCTCTGTACTCAGGAATTACTCCTGGTGGTGCTCAGGGGACCATATGGGATGCCGGGATCAAACCCAGGCCGGCACAGCCCGCCCACTTGTAAGGCAAACGCCCTACCCTGGGCTATCGTTCTGGCCCCAAATAGGACAGCTTTTAAAAGTATTTCCTCATCACTTGAAAAAGAAAAATAGACCATCAATTATGTAGAGGGAAACTCACTAAAAAATTTTAATCATGGGAAACTGTAATTACTCATTTCTAAATTGTGAAAAATGTAATTAACTTCTATAAGACTTATCTAAATATTTTTTCTTTCTTGTAATGATGAATTTTGGATTTAAGGATGTAATAAATTGTGATTTCTTTGTGATAGCAAAGTCTGAGGAGAAACTAGAATCTCTGAAAAGGGAAAGAAGTGTATATTTTTTTCTGTATGAAAATCCCATGATCAAAGATATTTTAGACTACAGGGACATAGTTCAGTTATAGAGTTCTTGCTTGTATGTGTAAGACCTCAGGTCCAGTTTCCCATAATAACATAAAAGGGGAATATTTATTTGCCATTAATCCTTGGCTGCACTTAATTGTTTGCATTTCCATACCAACAGTTTTATTATCCAATTTTTACATTCCTATTATTTAATCTTGGGTGAGGTTTAGTTGGAACAAAACCCTCCTCATACAATCACAGTAAGTTTTTTAAAACTGCTACAAAGAGGAAAAGTACCTGTTACAGAGGTAGGCTGAGAGAGAGGGGGAAGGAATCTGGGGACATTGATGGTGGGAATTGTGCACTGGTGGAGGGATGGGTGCTGGAATGCTGTATGATTGAATCCTAATCATGAGCAGATCTGTAATTATATATCACAGTGGTATAATAAAATAAAAAAATTAAAAAAACAAAAAACTACTTCTACAATTCATAACATTAAATTGGTTACTATAGGAAAATACAACAAATTATATGAAATCACTCAATGTCATATTTTATCAGTGTTATTAACAAGAAGACATTGTAAGACATTTACATAAAAACAACTGTAATTTAGAATTATAGCATTATGTTACTGTGGTAGCAGTCCAGAAATAAGAGATTGATTTATATGGTAATCAGGGAACATTGTGAGGGGGAGGCAGGGGAACTTGATATATTGGTTGAGATCAGGGACAGTAAACTGCAGGCACATGATTTGTTTTGGTAAATTAAATGTTACTGGAATATAGCTATGCCTTTTCATTTAGACATTATTGATCTTTCTGTAACAGCATTGAATATAGGCAAAATGATACACATGATAACCTCTGAATGTGAGTACTGCGATCGACAATGTGTAAGAGAGGGAAGAGAGAGAAAGGGAAAGAGAAAAGAGATAAAGAACCTGCCATAGAGGCAGACTAGGGGGAAGTGGGGGGGTAATTGGGGACATTGGTGGTGGGAATGGGCACTGGTGGACGGATGGGTGCTGGAAAATGGTATGACTGAAACACAGACATGAACATCTTTGTAATTCTATATTTCACGGTGATACAATAGAATATTTAAAAAAAGCAGAATTAGGTCAATGCAACAAAGATCTTATGGCCCACAAGTCTAAAAGTGTTCTACTGCTCCCTTTTAAAAATGTTTAACAACTGGTTAATTGTGTGGCTCTGAATTTAGAGAAACTGGCCCAAATTTAATTTTGTAATATGTTACTTGAATCAGATTGTGGTATTGATTTAATGAGATATCACTTAAAAGCATTACATAATACTTGGCATATGGAAGATGCTCTTCAAATGTTATTAAATACTTTACTACTTATTTTAAACTGGAAAATACATAATTGGAAGAAATTTTCAAGCATTGAACAAACTGTTGTCTAAGGATAATGATATGATATATCAACTAATTAGTCTGATTGCATGGAAAAGTACCCCAGTGTCCAAACACTGTGATGAATTAGCCCTAAGCATTGCCAGGTGTAGCCCAACGTTAAATAAATGAATTTTGAAAATGGTCATTTTTACATATTTATTTGTCAAAATATTATTTCTGCAAAAATTGACAAACTAATTCATAAACTTGAATGCAATTACAAAGGAACCAAATATGTATCAGTGGAATAGAATTAGGAGTCCATAGATCAAACTGTATATTTATAGTAAACTAATCTACATATAACTATTCTTTAATAATCATTACTGATGATAACTTGAAATCTACACACAAAACAATTAAATTGGACTCTGCCTCACACCAAAAGTAAAACTCAAAATGGATCATCGGTCTAAATGCAAGAGATAAAACGATTAAGCTCATAGATGAAAATGTAAGTTTAGATTGTTAGCGCTTTGCTATAATTAATATGACACCAAGGAACGAGTACATAAAAACATTCTAGATCTTTTTTTAAATTTTTAAAATATTTAAACACCATGATTGACAAATTTCCTCGTAGTACAGTTATCGCAAGTATACATTGTTCAACACCAGTTCCACCACCAAGTTCGTATTTTAGTAAACATAATCAAGAAAAGGCAAGCCAAAGATGGAAGAAAGTAAATCAAATCAAATAGTTAAATAATTAGTAATAAAGAATGCTTACAAGTTGAAAGTAAAAAGAAAATCCAGTTGAAAATTGGTGTGAGGGGTAACTAGGGAGATAGTCCAAAGGTATGGCACACATGCCTTATGTGAGACGTGTGCAAGTCCCTGTGTTTAAGCCCTGGACTGATGGAATGATGAGGGGCCACAGTCCTGGTGGCCTCATGAGCACTGCTGGGGTGGCATTAATGCCCCCAGTTCTGCAGATCTGAAGCAGCACTCTATCGCCTCACCTGGGCCCGACCACTCTGGCCCAGCACCAGTAGGTCAGTGTCTTTCAGAGGAATCTCTGAGTTCCCCCACCAGCATAGCTGAGAAGAGCGCTCCCACAACCCTCAGCGCCCCACCCAAAAAAGATAAAATAGATTTGGACAGATGTTTCTTTCTCCAAGAGTGGTATGAATTTGCCATTGCACAAAGAACATGTGGTTGCATGGCATTAGTCAATAAATGCAACCTCAAATAGTAAGGTATTACTTCACACCCCTTGTTGGCTTCAATATTAAAAAAGCAAGAACAAATATTAGATTGTGGAGAAAAGTGGACCCTTGAATTCTTTATGGTATTGTAAGATTATACAGCTACACTGAAAAATAGTTTGACTATTCTTCAAAATTTAGTATGTGGCCACCAGACACACTCGCGCATAAATACCTAATAGAATGGAAAAAATAGTTTTGTGTGAAGATTTAAACCAAAAAATATCAGAGCAGCATTAATAGCAATAGCCAAAAGAATGGATCTGGGGTTGGGGGGCAAAACCCAGCACTCTTCGGTAGAAAATGGGTAAACAAAATATATCAGTTGAGATATTTACTGAGACATTATTGGAACATACAGAAGATAGTAATGCTAACATACTACAACATGTATAGCATGTTTAAAATATGCTCAACGAAAACACACAAAAGATCACATTTTATATAAAAATCAGACTAGGTAACTACATAATGACAGAGTCTTTGTACCAAGGAACAAGGAAAGTGGAAACTGGTCATTATTACAAGATTTTGTGTGTTAGATCTAAAATTATTATTATTATTATGATTGCTCTTGGGGCCACACCCATCAATGCTCTAGGGGTTACTCCTGGCTCTTTGCTCAGGAATTACTCCTGGCAGTGCTCGGGGACTATATGGGATGCCAGCGATTGAACCGTGTTCGGCCATGTGCAAGGCAAACGCCCTACCTGCTGTGCTATCTCTCCAGCCCCCAGATCTAAAATTATTGGTTATTGTGGCTCAGCTTTATGCATGTCATTAAATCAGGGGCCAAAGATAGTATAGGGCTGCCTTATAGGCAGCTAACCCAGTTCTGCCCTGTCACTCCGTATGGTTCCCCAAACACTATCAGGAGTGAACCTTGAGTATCAGCAGTTGTGGCCCAAAAACCAACATAAAATTAAAGTGTATATTTTTACACATGTAAAAGTGAGAAGTAACATAGAAATGCTAAGTTCAGTTTATGGATTGAATTATAGGGAACCACAGCTAGCAGATTAAAGTAAAAGGAAATATTCTCATTTTATATTCATTGGCCTCAAAACACCAATAAAATTTGATTAGCATATGGTCACACTTTGTTGAAGATATTTTTCTTAATTTTAAAAAATAAAGGAAAAACTGACTTTGAACAGATACATTACAAGCAGTGGAAATGTCATGTATTTTTTTCAGACTTCTTTTCAATTGCTCAAGTGGTAGGACCCACTGAAACCATATATTCAAAATTGCAGTAAAATAAGTGATAAACTAAATATCTGCAGGGCTAGCCACAATGTAAAAGAAGAGGGAGAGATACAGAGAGAGAGAGAGAGAGAGAGAGAGAGAGAGAGAGAGGAAACTGGGGTACCTGCTATTGAGGCAGCCTGGGGGAAGCAGAGGTGGGGTACATTGGTGGTGGAAATGGGGCACTGGTGGAGGGATGGGTGCTGGAATACTGTATTACCAAGAACCAATTATGAACACCTTTGTAATTGTATGTCTCATGGTGGTATAATAAAAAAAATTTAAAAATTGCAGTAAAGTAAGTTTATTATTCAAAACTTATCCAGCTCAGCTAAGAGTTATTGTGCATAAGAACAAAAGAGTAGCAGCTTGCTTACAAGGTAAACAGACACCACAATAGCTATAAAATAATGCAGAATTTTCTCTTGAAATGATCAGGTCATTAATACAAGGTTGGGAAGATTGTTGAACATTTATATATTTATTGATAGTGCTGATCATCAACTAAATGTTTCATGCATGGAAGACATTAGCCTTGCCACTGAGCTACATCCTTGGGGCAGCAAATTGCTCTTTTGCATAACTGGACCTTCATAGAATCATCAAGCCCATATAACTAGACTGTGTGGTTCCAAGTTCAAGCACTGCTGAAGAGGCCGAAAATAAGTATAATTGTGAAGAGACTACTAACCTGGTTTGTATGTTTTACATGAAGGAGACTACAGTTCAAGTTGTATCACCACAGAGTCTCCTGAGCACTACAGGGAGGGGGTCTCCAAGCTGGGAGTAGCCCCAAAGCACACCCCATGTCTCCTCAAAGCTAAAATAAAATAGCAAAAAATAAATTAGATGTTATTTTGTTCCAAAACAATACCGATGTTTAGAAATAATTAGGCAGTTATTTCAAAATGAGATGTCTTTAGGTTGACTAAAATGTCCTTAATTGAATGTCACGTAACATTTGGAAACCAAAAAAAGGACCTTAATTAAGAATGTATGTTCAGAACTGGGGAGATATTCAAGTGCAGAGCACATGCTTTTCATGTTCAAGGCCCTGACTTTGATTCTAGGGCACTGTGTGTATCCTGTCTCAGCAGCCCCAGGTGTGATGCTGGTGGTCTCCAAGCACAAGCAGGTTGAGCACAAAACTCAAGCTCATCATACATCAATGTAACTGTGCCTGATCCCCTAAGCTCTGCTGGGTGTGACCCCTTTGTATATTCAGTATTTTTAAGTGTTATAATCAATAATTTTTCTGCACCTTCGTGGAAAGTAGAATATTTAAGAACAAAGAAAAGAAGCGGAATGAAAGTAAAAAAAGAAAAGAATAAACAAGTATGAGAGTGCTAAAATAGTTTTTAAAAAGACACAGAGCCAGGCCAGAGAGATTGTACATTTGCCTTGTATATGGCTAACACCGGCTCCGTTCCCTACCCTGTATGTGCTTTCTTGCACCCACCAGAAGTGAGTGATCCCTGAGCACAGAGCAAGGAATAAACCCTGGCAAGGGAAGGCTAAATGTGGTCCCAAGTTTTAAAAGAAGGGGTGGGGACAATGCTAAACAAACTCATTTTAATTCAACATAAAAAGATGGCAAGCAATACTAACCATAATAATGTAGGAGGGCTATTTTTGTGAAGCAAGATAGATGTCAACAGTATTTAAATACAAAATTTTAACTTGGTCAGTGGAGTTATTTATACCTGTAATAATGTGATTCACAGTGAAGTTTTAATATCCATGAACCTATTTGTGCTGATCATCTAATATTAAAATACACAAAACAAAGATGCAAAGCAAAATCTTTGATGTCAAAGCTGAGGTGAAAGGATATGAATAAACCAAGAATAGAAAAGGATGAAATGGACCTAGGTAAAAGTAAAGACGGTTACACTGGATTAGATCTGATAGCATTGATGGAGTATTTCATTGATCTGAATTTTTTTAAATGTTCCTGTATTTCAAAGGGCAGTCCACAGAATGGGAAAAGAATATTCACCCAATACCCATCTGATAAGGGGTTAATATCCAGGATATATCAGGCACTGGTAGAACTTTACAAGAAGAAAACAAACAGCCCCATCAAAAAATGGGGAGAAGAAATGCACAGAAACTTCAACAAGGAAGAAATTCAAATGGCCAAAAAAATATGAAAAAATGCTCATCATCACTAATCATCAGAGAGATGCAAATCAAAACAACAATGAGATACCACTTTATACCACAGAGACTGGCACATATTCAAAAAGAGCAAGAACAACAAGTGCTGGTGTGGATGTGGGGGAAAAAGGGACACTCATCCATTGTTGCTGGGAATGCTGGCTGGTACAGCCTTTCTGAAAACAATATGGACATTCCTCCAAAGACTAGAAATTGAACTCCCATTTGACCCAGCCATACCACTCCTGGGAATTTACTCTGGGAAGCCAAAAGTATGCAGCAGAAACACCATCCCTACTTTTATGTTCATAGCAGCATTATTCACAATAGCCAGAATCTGGAAGCAACCAGAGTGCCCGAAAATCGATGACTGGATAAAGAAGCTTTGGTACATCTACACAATGGAATACTATGCAGCTGTTAGGAAAAATGAAGTAATAAAATTTGCCTATAAATGGGTGGACATGGAGAAGATTATGTTGAGTGAAATTAGCCAGGAGAGAGACAGATACAGAATGACTACATTTATTTGCATGGCATAGATATATCTGTGCATATTGTGATGCCAATATCCAAGGTCAAGTGAAACATGACCTTGTATCAGGAGGTCTTGTCAAGGGTGGAGATTGTTGCAAACGTGTGGGAGTCAGAGGCTGGGTAGGACAGAGAATGGAACAGTGTGCTGACAATTGTCGAGGGTACTAGTGCCAACCTAGAACTGAGCATTAAATACAGGCAAAAGGATACACATGACAATCCTTTAATGTATGTTCTGTAGTCCATAGTCTGGAGGGGAAGGAAGGGAGAGAGAGAGAAAGGGAAAGAAATGGGGAACGTGCCATGGAGGTGGGCTGGGGGAACAGGGTAGTTGGTGGTGGGAGATGGGCACTGGTGGCGGGATGGGTGCTGGAATACTGTATGACCAAAACCCAGGTATGAACTTTAAAAAAAAAAAGGACATAACTGTTTCTACTAAAAAAAAAAATAGAAAATTGCTGAAGCTTGGGGCAGGAACAATAGCCCAACTGGTAGGGCATTTGCCTTGCACGCTGCCAGCCTATGCTGGCCCAGGTTCGATCCCCGGCATCCCATATGGTCCCCTGAGCACCACCAGGAGTAATTCCTGAGTGCAGAGCCAGGAGTAACCCCTGAGCGTCGCCGGTGTGACCCAAAATAAATAAATAAATAAATAAATAAATAAATAAGTAGATAAACAAATAAATGTTCCTGTATTTGTGTGGTGCAAAAAATTATAAAACAAACTAGAAGTTCAGTGGAGAGGTGAGTATAAGTTTATGTATGTGTGACTTTTATATCTGAATGTTCTTCTTCACAATCACTACTATTTTCTAATGTTTTATATTGGACTATATAGTTGGGATCATTTAAATTGCCCACTCTGGTTTCTGTAGGAATTTCAGTTTAAGGAAGAATGGCTATAAAAGTTGAGTATGAGCAGTAAGAGAGAATGTATTATTGTAGATATCCAAAAAGCAATATGTCCTTAAAAATTGTTCAAGTAAAAAGTTTCCAAATGTGTTTAACAAAAAATGTGTTAAGATATTTTTAAATATAGTGACTTGTAAATCAGCTGAAGACTGTAGACAGTTGATAGGCACCAAAGATAGTGGTCGAGGCACCTTGCACGTGTCAGACCTCTAGTCACCAGCACAGAAGATTTCCCAGTCATTCCAGGTGCAGCCGTATAGTATTGCCGGGTGGAGAGTGCATGACCCTAAACAACACTAAGTGTAGTCGTACAGACCCCAGAGCCCTGCCAGGTGTGGCCCTGAGCACTGCTAGGTGGCACATGCTGTGTTTGATCATAATAGGAATAAAAACGAAAAGCTAAACAAATATAGATGTAGTGTACCAACCAGTGTCTTAAGTTATATCTTCATCTCTCTGCCCTTGAGAATAACTTGCAAATGTAAATCTTTCACTGCAAGGGATAATTAAGCAAATGGATCCAGAAAGAAATGAGCATCCCAGATCAGCCAAATTTCCTACGGCAAAATTTACCACACTCACCAATCAGCCCTGTAAGCCTGTATTACAAGTTCATTAATATAAGCTATTTAATTTACTATTCAATGCAATTGAATCTTTTGCTAAAACAAATTAACAGTCAATAATATAAATTGACTATATATTATACATATTTATATAAGATAAATATAAATAATATAAATATAATATAGTCAAAATATAATTATATTCAATAATATAAACCACCTCAGCATAAAAGGGAAAAAGCTGGATGAGAACTCAATGGGCTGAGCATATCTACTGCGTATACTAGTCCACTCCCCTACACCAGCATTCCCTGTACAACATTTGAGTGACCCCTGAGTATAGAGTCAGGAATATTCCAGAACACCCTTGAGTTGCCTTGCATGTGCTTGACTCATGTCTGATATTCTGCATCCCATGTGATTCCCTGAACACCACCAGGAGTAATTCCTGAGTGCATATTAAGGAATAAGCCCTGACCATTGCCATTTGTGGCCCCCCAAACAAGTGCACAGCTTGATACCTCAGTGAAGTCCAATGACACAAGTAGAATTATGGTGCTCAGTGAGTGTTAAGTGAATAATTATTCACTTAGGTCAGTGGAGTTAATTAGGCAGATGTAACAAAGAACAAAACATTTTTGTTTTCAGGTTTTTGAGACATAGGTAATTATACATAGTCTTAAAGTTTCATACAAATGATGAGTGTTTGATGGTTAAGTAATAAATTCACAACTTTAAGCAAAACCCCAACCAGGTTGATTTGTTTTTATAGAAATTAATGAAAATGAAATGTTGTCTTTTCTGTGTCTAACGTGCATATAAGTATTAATTAGAAACAGAAAACAGTTGTTAGTGT